>BSSO01007249.1:0-11140 GCA_030267885.1 Mesembryanthemum crystallinum | reverse complement strand
ATATTGATGTTGTTTACCCCAAGTGGAGGAATAAGATAAGTAGCCCCATTCGTCCAAAAAAAAAAATACCTAATTATAACGTCAAGGATTTGGCAAAAGGAGCGGTATATATGAGATCAACACGTCAAACGTCACGCCTCTACTAGCCGGTATCTACACGTAAATTGGATCACGAACACGCACGCGTGCAGTCTGCTAAACTCTCTGTATTTCTCTCTTCTCTGTATAGAGTGGTGATTAGGTTAACTGCATTTTATGATTTGAATGCGTACAATTAACCTAATTCACCTTATATAAATATAGAAGAAGTGGAAAGGACGTGAATTGGTTTAGGCGCAGGCTGAGCTTAATCCAAATTAGACCTAAATTATAATTAATCTGACCTTGTAAGTGTACGACCTTGCAAGTTCAATTCATTTAATGTTGGCAGTAAGCCCAAATGTAATTTTGGGCCCACTAGTCATAAGCGGCCTCTAAGAAGAGATTATGAATACCCAAATTAAGTGAATATTGATTTCCCAATGCAACCTTATAACCACATATGTTATTCTGCATGATTGGTTCACAAGGCAAATCCAACACCGAGACCGCCGCTTCACTTGATTAGGGGCTTGTCCCTAACATTAAATTGTTTGAAAAATAAAATAATGGTAATACTCCTCCATCCATATTTGACCTTCTCAAGTAACAAATTTTTTTGTCCAAAATATTGTTCTCGTTTCATAGCCAGACATAAACATATGTGTAAAGTTCTCATTTTAACCTTAAACTTAATTACTCCCTCCGTCCGAATTTGACCTTCTCAAGTTATAAAATTACACATATAAAGAAAACGTCATTTGTACTATAGTTAATCAAAGAAGTCACTCGTTTTGCCTAAAATGGCCTTTATACTTGCAGTAATATTCTAGCAGATTAAATATGGAATATTGATAACACAACTTCCAAATTTAACTAGCGTTTGCTTGTTTAATAGCAAAGACATTTCAAAAAAGTAAAAACGAGGATGAAATATGATCAGTGTTTTCTTTTTACGTGATTGTTTCATGTATATATGCTTTCTAGACTCTGTATCATGTCAATGCAATGTTCTATTGATTCGGGAAATATCCCAACTACTTTTAAAATTTTGCATTGAATAAGTAGCACTTTCCAAAGTCAGATTTTATGGAAAAAGCATTGGGAATTGATTTTTTTTAGAAGAAATCATAATTAAGTTTAAGGTTAAAATCATCATTAAGTCCATTACAAGGATCTAACCTTTGCCAAATGTTCAATAGAAGGACCCAATCTTTTTTTTGTTTAATGCAAGGACCCCATCCCTCTTTCCGGCTAAACAGTGATGATGTGGAACCTGAGCACAATTAAAAAAAATTGATTTAACTCTCACATTTACTGAAATGGCTGGAAATACCTGATATGTCCCTACCTTTAAAAGTTAAAAGACTAATCTGCCCCTACCATTATACCCACAACCTTCCAAAGCCCATTCAAACTCCCCTCCTTTCCTTCAATATTACGCTACTCATTAAAAAAAAAAAAAAAAAAAAAAATTCCCAACTCCTCCTTCTCCGATTCATCTTCATCCTCAAAGATTCCCCAATCAAAATACCTCCAAATTTTTGACCTTCTTTTGTCTCTCCTCCATATTCCATAGACAACCAAAGATATCCACCCAAAGAGAGAATCATTTACATCTCTTCAGTGCAACCCAGGTGGAGCAAACTTGACCCGAACGAACTCGTGGAGGGCCAATCAACCCGTGTCGTCTGCAAGGGAGATAGGTAAACCCAGATCGAGTTCTAAAAATAAATAAAAATCAGGCTTCTTATTGTTTTCACAGCAGATTTGGAGTGAGTTTAACGTATTTGACAAAATCAAATCAGAGACAAATTAATTCGAATATCAACAAGAAGATGAGTTGGGTTCAGATTTTGATTGGATTTGGGGGAAATGGAGATTTGAGATTTGGAGGATTTTGGGTTGAGATTGCTAAAGTATTTTCTTGGTTTTCATTATACTGACCAAGCTTCTTTTCTTTTCTTCCCAAAAACAATGGAGCTTACTTGAGTGATCAGCCATAGCTAACATGAGCAAACCAAGCACAAGCATTGCCATTTTTTTTAGAAGAGACAGGGAGTAGGGGGAAGTGAAGTGATGACGACAGAATGGGTATGGGGCTTTGAGTAAAGGCCGGTTGTGGGATTGATTGGATTTATTGATTAGATTTATTTTCATGTCACATAGAAGCTTGAAGGTGTTTTAATGGTGGTTAGGAGAGAGAAAAGAAGAACAAAAGCTGGATAGGAAGGGTATAATGGGTGTTTCATAGCAACTGTAGCACATCAGAGAGAAATCAAATTTTTTTAAAAAGTTCCGGTGCCTTGTCACCTAAATTCTACCGGAAAAGGGGAGAGGGGTCCTTGCATTAAACAGAAAAAAGATTGGGTCCTTATATTGAACATTTGGCAAAGGTTAGGTCCTTACAATGGACTTAATTCTAACTTTACACATATATTTACGTTTGACTATGAAAAGAGGACAATAGTTTTAATCTGGACAACAAGATTTTGATACTTGATAAGGTCAAATACGGACGGAGGGAGTATAATTTTCTCTAAAGACTCAATTCCCAATGCTTTTTCCATAAAATCTAACTTTGAAAAGTGTTAGTTTATTCAATGCAAAATTTTGAAATTAGTTAGGAGATTTCCCAAAGCGGTAATACATTGCATTGACATGATTTAGAGGGCATAAAGCTACATGAGGCAATCACGTAAAAAGAAAACATTGATCATATTCCAGCCTCTTTTTTTGCTATTTTCTTTTTAAAGGTTGTTTGCTTTATTAATCAAGCAAATGCTAGCTAAATTTTGGAAGTTGTGTTATCAATACATATTTAATTTGCCAGATTATTACTGCAAGTATAAAGGTATTTTAGGCAAAATGAATGACTTATTTGACTAACTATAATATTAAATGACGTTTATTTTAATATGTGCAATTTTATCACTTGAGATGGTCAAATCTTGATGGAGGGAGTATAAATTAGTAAAATAAATAATGAGTTAATTTCAGTGAGGTATATCAAGGTTTGGCCAACATAAAGAAAGGTATATCGACTTTTGAATAATTACATTGAGGTATACCAATTTTGGAAAGCTTACTGCAAATTCACAATCCGGTGAGCAGAGCACATGAAATGAAAATAATACCCCTGAAAGAGGGTTGGACATATCCCTTATAAAATGCTAAGATAGAGACTAAAAAAAAATTAGAAAAATACAATTAACAAACAAAATTAGTAGAATATAAACACCACAATTTTTTTTTTTTTGAAAAACGTTAGCCCTAAATTTATATTTTGATATAAAGGTTTCAATAAGGTATACTGAGGGTAATATTGTCATAAAATTGTTATGTTAAGCCGAAATTTCACCAGAGTCTACCTCAATGTAATTTCTTAAATGCCAGTATACCTATGTGTATTTTGGCAAAAACTCGGTATATCTCACTGAAATTTACCCATAAATAAATAACCACATAAATAATAAGAGTAAAGTAAGAGATTATTGGCCTTGATGAAGCATGTTTAGGACGTTGCCCTAAGATTGTTGTGCCTCCCTACATCCGGGTCCAACCAGCTAACCAATGATCCAAGATACAACCCCAAGACTCTCATCAATTGGCTCCTTTATGTGTGTGTCCGCATGGAATATGGGATGTACTAGTCAAGCCTCATCACTAAGAACCGAAAACCCGGAAGTATTTGAGAATTTAGTTGTAGAACACAAGTGGGAGATGAGATTATCTGGTTATGTATATTGGGTTTCATCCTAGACCATTGTTTATATAGGGTCTAGAATTGTAAGCCCCACATACCCAAAATAATGTCCATCAATTTGATAATTAAATAGGGAGATTATAAGAAATAAAAACCAATTAATAAAAGAATAAAAACTGATTATTTTATTTAATACATAACTAAATCAGAATTTTGAAACTTTAACTTAAACAATCTCCCCCAAGTTTCAAAAATCATTTTAATTATATTTTTGAACTATCAATGTGCCCTTGCGTTGCAAGAAGCTAGTTATATGGAGCACTTAAAATTTTATGATATTGCAAACACCAAATCAAGTCCAAATCATACACATGACTTAAAAAAAAACATGCAAAATTCTTTGTACGTATTGTAAGACTTGTTGAACCAATTTATTATGCGGTTTTCTATTAATTATATGCATGCAACGACTTTAACCTCCCTAATTTGAATATCCTTTACATCAAGACTCCTGCCCGCTATATATATATATAGGAATTGAGGTGTAAGTGCCAATTTAAGACTCATACTAAATTATATATTAAATTAATAATAACACCTCCCAAATAACTCCCAAGTAACTTTTGATCTAAAAAAGTGGAAAAAAAAATTTAGAATTGAAAGGAAAAAGAAGGGTGGTTGAGAGAGAACGTTTTCTCTCGTGGCGCCATAGAAGTTCCCCAAAGCTTATCGCTATTAACCGCCATGGGAGGTCGAGGTCGAGGTCGAGAAAGACCTAATACACGATCGAAGCAGAAATCGACGAAATCCCCTCCGCAGCAGGAGAGAGATGATGAGGGTTCTTCTGGGCCTAGGTCACCGGTGAATTTTAGAGATCTAATGGCTTTTGAAGCTTCATGTTTCGCCTCCAAGAGCTATGGCAGCAACACCTGCAACACAAGTGTTGCATACTGGGGCTGCTTCGCCCTCTAATAGAAAGGTTTGTGAGGTAACCGACATTCTTACTAATCTGGGTTTTACTTCCGATACAGATTTGTGCTTACATAAGATGAATTCTGGAAATTATGATGTGAATATCGGTAACCCTACTCCTGCCATTTCTATGAATCTTGATAAACCTGTTGAGCAAAATGGGTGATCTTGATGGAACCAACCATCCTACTCAGGATGCCAAGCCTAGGGGTCCATGGAAGGGTTTGTTTGGGGATAATAGAAATCCTAAAGAAGGGTTAAAATTGGATTATGTTGCAGAATGTGCTACTTTTGATGTTGTCACTCTAGATATGGAGGACATAGTGGGGGAAATTGAATACTGGAAAACAACACTTGTGGGGTTTGTCATGGGGGGCAACCCAAGAATAGCAACTGTCTAAGATGCCATTGACAAACAATGGTCTCATGTCCCAAAACCTTAATTGCTCTACCATAATAAGGGTTGGTATTTTGTGAGATTCCAATTCATAGAGGACAGAGACACTATCCTCAGAGGGGGTCCTTGGACCGTTGGCAACAAGACATTCCTCTTAAAACCTTGGAGTCCTGACTTTAGCATTGACAAAGAGGAAACACACAGAGTTCCAGTTTGGGTTCAATTCCCTGGGCTTGATGTTTAGTATTGGTCAGCTAAGGGCTTAAGCAAGCTTGCTACAAGATAGGTAAGCCTATGTTTGCAGATAAATGTACCACTAATAAAGAAAGAATCTCATATGCTAGGGTCTTCAAGAGGTTGATGTCACCACTAAACCTCCACTTTCAGTCCCATTCTGCTCTCCATTTGGAATACACATGACATAGACTGTATACTATGAATGGATTCCTTTCTTCATCAAACAATGCAAAAAATTGGGACATGATACCACATGCTATAGGCAGAAAAAGAAACAAGAAAAGAAGGGCACCGAGGCTCAAAAAGAAACAGCTCTAAATGAGTCTCCCAGAGAGGACACTCCTAAGAAAGTGCAGCCTCACACCACAGCACTAGAACCCACCATATCCACATCTTGGGCTGATATGGTTGAACATGAGATGAAATTTAGATCAGTCCCACAAAAACACACATTCCATTCTAGGAGACCCTTCCTATCTGCAGGGCATACTAGACAAAAGGGGCTACAAATATTGAATGGAGGCATAGGCTTCAACCTGTTGCAGGGTAGAGATGAGTATGGGGGTGTAGCTGCAGAGGTGGATAAGGGAGGTGGATTGGAAGCACCATACATCCAGGTATCATGATCATATCCACTTGGAATGTGAGGGGTCTTAACCTCCCCTCCAAACAACAAGAGGTTAAGCACTTTGTGAACCATAATAAATTAGACTTGTTTGGTTTAATAGAGACAAAAATAAAGGAAAATAGAGCAACTAAGATTTTCCAGAAATTGTTTCCCCATCTACACATGGCTAATAACTATTCTGCACATTATAATGGTAGAATCTGGGTTTGTTGGAACCCTGGTAGAGTTAAATTCCAGATTACACAATGTACCCCCTCCCCCAAGCTATTCATGGGAGAGTCACCCTCTCTTGATATAGTTTCTTGTCTTTTATAATCACTATAGTCTATGCTTTCAATGATGGTGCTTTGAGAAAACAGTTGTGGGATGACTTGGTGAATTGGAGCAGCCAAATCAGAGAGCCCTGGATCCTCTTAGGGGATTTTAATGTTATGCTGAAGACTGAAGAAAGATTGAGCACTGCACCCCCTTTGTTTAGCAGAAATATAAGACTTTGCTAATTGCATTCAGGGTACAAACCTTAGTGACATGGCTTCTACAGGGTGTTTTTATACTTGGACCAACAAGCAAGACCAATCCTCAAGAGTTTTGTCTAAGCTTGATAGAGTCCTCTGCAATAACTATTGGATCTTTCAAGACATCCAAGTTGCAGCTTCATTTCTGAACCGAGGAGAATCAGATCACTCTCCATCCTTGGTCAAGATCCATGAAGACTGTATTGTAAAACACAAATTCTTTAAATTTCTTAATGCTTAGGCTATTGACCCTTCTTTTTTGTCTATTGTGAAACAGGTATGGGATTATCCTATACAAGGTTGTAAAATGTTCCAAGTTGTGACTAAACTGAAGAAACTCAAAGGTGAACTCAAGAAGCTGCACCACAGGCAGTTCAGTAATATACATACCAGAGTACAGCAATGCAAAGAGGAACTTGATGTTATACAAAAACAACTGCAGCAAAAACCCTTATCCCCTACCTTAATTATGAAGGAAGACAATGCTCTCAGGAAATACAAGAAACTTCAGAGTGCAGAACTTAGCTTTATTGCACAAAGAGCTAAGATAAGAGATATACAGCTTAATGATGAGTCAAGCAGTTATATTTATGCCAAGATCAAGGAGAAAAAGGCATATAACAGGATCATTTCCATTACTGATCATAATGGCATTTCCAGAAATGGAGAGGATGAAGTCACCAAGACATTTGTAGAGTATTACCAACACCTGCTGGGCACAACCACTGTAGTTAAAGAGTTTGATGCATCCCTCTGTCTAGAGGGGCAATCACTTAGTAAATACTTATGTAATGAGCTTATGGCTCCTTTATCAAGAGCTGAAATCAAACAAGCCTTATTCTCAATCCCAGATGACAAATCACCAGGACTGGATGGTTACTCCTCTGCATTTTTTAAGAAGGCATGGTCTATTGTTGGGGAAGATGTCTGTGATGCTGTAGCTAATGTTTTCAAGAGTGGAAAGCTGCTTAAGCAACTCAATGCAACTCTGATCTCTCTAATACCCAAGACTGATGTACCAGCAAGTGTCTTGGAATACAGACTAATCTCTTGTTGTTCTGTAATCTACAAGACAATCACTAAACTCATCACTAGCAGGCTTCAAATAGTAGTTACATCTTTTGTTGGAGATGAACAAGGGGCCTTCATTCCACATAGGAACATATTTGATAACATTTTCCTAGCTCATGAGCTAGTGAAACAATATGGTAGAAAATATATCTCTCCAAGAGCAATGGCCAAAGTGGACATAAGAAAAGCCTACGGTTTTGTAAATTGGGCTTTCCTGGAGCAAATACTCAAATACTATGGCTTCCCCCTGCAGGCATCCACTGGATCATGATGTGTGTAACAACAACAAAGTTCTCAATCAGCTTTCAGGGTGTTCCTCATGGATTCTTTGATGGTGGTAGAGGATTGAGGCAAGGAGACCCCATGTCTCCCCTCCTATTTGTTCTTTGCATGGAGATTTTATCAAGAATGTTCAAAAAGGCTTGCAGGGGCTCAAGTTTCAGCTTCCATCCTAAATGCTCAAGGCTCAAACTCATCCATCTATATTTTGCTGCAGACGACCTACTTATATTCACAAGAGGAGATGTGCCTACTATACAAACCATGGTGAATACTTTCCAGGAGTTTGCCAACATGTCTGGGCTTCAAGCAAATCAACACAAGTCATGTATATACTTTGGTGGAGTTTCTAAAGAGGTGCAACAACAAATCCTCAGTAGCACTGGTTTTGTTAAGGGCCAGATGCCATTCAGGTACCTTGGAGTACCTCTTACAACAGCTAGACTCATCACTACACTCTGTCAGCCACTCATAGACAAACTCAAGAAACATGTTCAACATTGGTCCTCTATAATGCTCAGCTATGCTGGTAAGGTCCAACTATTAAACTCTGTTCTTTTTGGCTCTGAATCCTATTGGTGTGCTGCTTTTATTTTTCCCAAAAAAGTGATTTCTGAAATCAAATCTATAAGTAGCTCTTTTTTATGGGGGGTTACTGGAGATAAAAGAAGGCATCCCATTATGAGTTGGAAGGAGATTTGCAAACCTCTTGATGAGGGTGGACTTAATGTGAAAGATGTGAGCTGGTGGAACAAAGCACTATACATTAGATGGGTGTGGAAAATGTGCACACCATATCATTCCTTGTGGAAAGACTGGGAAAAGAATTACCATTTGAGACATAATTCTTTTTGGGAGGCCTGCTATAAAAGCCAGGAAGCCTGGCTATGGAAGAAACTGGTAAAAGTCAAAGATGAACTGCTATCCAAGTGTGGTGGTATAGCAGCAGTAGAGCAACCCATCCAGAAATGGTCTTCAGGAGGGAAGCTGCAGATTGGGGAAGTGTATGACTATCTGAGAGATAAAGGGTAGAAATTGTATGTAGCTAAAGTCGTATGAGAGAAGCTAGCCAGATGAAAACACAGAGTCATCACTATGTTTGCTGCAAAGAACAAACTCCTCACAATTGACAAGCTGATGCAAAGAGGCATTATAACAGTCCAGCCCAACCACCATCACAACACAACCCACAACAGTGGGAAGTTCCCTAATGGGCCCATAGAAAGGGCCACTTAAGCCCAAAAGGGGAAGGCCTTGTTTTTTAAGTGGTTGGACTCCATCACTTATAAACCAATCACAATCCTCACATTCTTCCGATGTGGGACTTGGGGTGTTACAAACTCCTCCACTTAAGAACGCAACATCCTCGTTGCGCCTTGAGCTCTCATTTGGCCCAGAATCCACCCCTGCTAGGTGGTGGCTGGCTTGGGCTCTCTCCTAGCCCACAGGCTCAGCCCACGGTCGCAGGGTTGCTCTGATAGCAACTGTAACAGTCCAGCCCAACCATTATCGCAACACAACCCACAACGGTGGGAATTCCCCCAATGGGCCTATCGAAAGGGCCACTTAACCTGAAAAGGGGAATGCCTTATTGTTTAAGTTGAAGGGTGGAATCACTTATAAACCATTCACAATCCTCACATTCTTCCGATGTGTGACTTTGGGTGTTACAGGCATGATAACGGTGAATAGGTGCTACCTATGCAATCAGGATTGTGAAACCAATGCGCACTTGTTCTTCCAGTGCAGCTACAGCAGAGATGTGTGGCAAAAAATGCTGAACTGGATGGGTATCAAGTGTAACACCCCGACCCCTCACATGGGTCGGCTGGTGTTACAAATCGTATCAGAGTGACCCTGCGACCGCATGCTGAGCCTGTGGGCCAGGAGTGCCTGGTCAGCCGTCTAGCAGGGGTGGATTCTGGGGTTAGATGATGCCCAATGCGCAACGAGGACGTTGCGTTCTTTGAGTGGGGGTGAGTGCAATAACCCAAGGATTTAATGGTTGAGGATAGCTTAAATGGTTTGCGGGTACTACTCATACCACCAAGGTGCATCTTCTTTTCAAGGAGCTGATTCCTTAAAAACTCCACAGTTAAGCGTGCTTGGCTTGGAGTAGTATTTGGGATGGGTTACCTCCTGGGAAGTTTCTCAGGAGCATGCGAGTGAGGACAAAGCATGCTGGAAAGACTTGTGGTGGTCTGTGGGGTCAGTCCTCAACCAGGAAAGCGAATCTTGGTAGCACCAGCAACTTGTGTAGGAGGCTGGGGTATTACATCAAGAAAAGACCACTCTCATTGAGGAATGAACTACAATGGTTCTTGTCTCACAAGAGAGGCAAGGATATGAAACTAAGAATGTTTAGAACTGCCATAGTCTGAACTGTCTACGAACTGTGGAAGGAAATGAACCAAAGAGATTTCAGGGGGATGCTTAGAACAACTGATCAGATCTGCAATTTTATTTAGTACAATCTTTTTGTTAGACTTTACAAAGGCTTGTAATGTAGCACCCATCTAAAGTGGATAAGTTTGTTGTTTTCACATGTCTGGTTGAGTATGCTCTATGACAGACTTTTATTGGGTTTGTTCCTAAAACTGAAATTGTATTTATAACTCTTTCGAGGGTGTCACACCGACATCCCTTTAGAATTTTGGAATAATATACTTACCAATTTTCCAAAAAAAAAAAAAAGAAAAAAGTAACTTTTGATCTCCCCTCCCAAATAATAATATCACCCCTACCTACATTAACATGATAGTGTTTCAGTTTAAATTTATAAAGTACCAACAAATATCAATATATAGTCAATGCATGTTTTTTGATGAAAGAATTGTTATATGGTCAAAAACATTAAAATGAGAATATTTAAAACATTTTAATAGGGCATGTATGGTTTTACATGAAATAATTGTTATATGGCCAAAAAATTAAGAACATTAAAATGAGAATATTAAACATTTTAATTGGCCATATATGATTTCATAGTATTATCTCATTTTTCTTTTTCGGAAATTCTACTTGTCTACATCCATCTCATGAGTTATTTAGAAAAGAGGTCTACTTGTCATCCCATTTAAAGGTGATATTCATACTTTAATGCTCTACATTATTAGTAGCAATAATGAGTTATTACATATATTAGTTAATGCAAGAACATATGGCAAGAGTGATGATGATGTTGAGAGTGAAGAGATGATGTGGATGATGATGTGGCTGCCCATGTGTCAAGCACAGAATTAACATGGTTCACTTAT
>BSSO01007248.1:0-11141 GCA_030267885.1 Mesembryanthemum crystallinum | reverse complement strand
ACTCTTTAATACAATTAAAAAATCCAACACTCTCTCTCCAATCACTCTCTCTCTCTTTAAACACTCCACTATCATTACTTTAATATTTCTCAATCAAGGGCAAAAATGTCCAATACTCCATTCCTTAAATCCAATCCAAATAGTGGTTTGTAAAGGAAAATAGGGGACGGAGGGAGTATGAATGTGTTGTTTGGGAAGCCGTACAGGGGCAGATGCACTTTTTGAGTTTTGAGTTGTTGATGTCGTTAGCTACCCTCCTCCTAGTTGACCACCATCTTCCTAGGATGTGTTCTACTTCTACCCCATCCATAATCCATATGAGTATATGACATTGCTCGTCCCCAGTCCCCAGTCCCCACCCATTTCCCACCTCCCTTTCTATGGAGTATTAACAAAGGAGTATTTGTCTCCGAACCTTCCAAAATTTTCACCACTAAACTGTCTTGTATCTTCTTCCCTCTCTCAAGTCTCAACTGCCACTCTTCTTCTTCTTCTTCTTCTTCTTCTTCTTGGTCTCTGTAATTCTGTCTCCTCCACCAAATTCCAATGGCAAAGGCAAAGGCTTTGAAGAATGACAACTACTTGGAGCTTCTTAACGAAGAGATGATCTTCATACTCCTCGACAACCTCGACCCTCTTGCCCTCAAATCCTTTTCACTCGCCTCCAAATCCTTCCACACCGCCGAATCACGTCACCGGAGATCCGTCAAGCTCCTCCGACATGACCTCCTTCTCACCGTCCTCCGCCGCTACCCCTTTCTCTCTCACCTCGACCTCTCCCTCTGCCCTCTCGTCGACGACTCTCTCCTCCGAACCGCGTCGTCTTCGCTGCATTCGTCCTTGCAATTCCTCAAGCTAACCCGTTCCAGCTTCCTTACCGGGTCGGGGATTTCGGATCTGGTCTCAAATTGCCCGAATTTGGTGGAGCTGGATCTGTCTAACGCCACCGAGCTTACCGACTCTGCTGCGGCGGCAATTGGTGGGGCCAAGAATCTGGAAACGCTGTCAATGGTGAGGTGTAAGCTGGTATCGGATATGGGTATCGGATGCATTGCGGTTGGGTGTAAGAAGCTCAAGAGCATCAACTTGAAATGGTGCTTGCGGGTTACCGATTTAGGGATTGCCCTTCTTGCTCTCAAATGCAATCACCTCCGGACCATCGATCTCTCTTATGTCCCGGTAAACACACACTAACACTCTCTCTCTCTCTCTCTCTCTCTAAACTGGCTATCCCATGTCAATGTCTTCGTTTGACTCTTGATATCATCATCTTTGAATCAACTATCCAGTGTTCTTATAATAGAATTCAACAATATTGTGAGGATCTCAACAGTGAAATTAATGCTTCAACTTTACAAAGAAAAGAAATAAAAGAGAGAACTTTACTGTATGCCTTTTAACGCCCATCATTTGACTTTGAGAGTTGTATGTCACAAAGATAGGCCTGACGGTCGTTAAACCATTTTTTCCTGCAATGCTAAAATATAGTAGCAGTATTGTAGTATGTGGTTGACTAGCTGATTTCATGATGGTTGATACATTTTAGCTGCCAATTCGAGGAATTAGTCTAACATTAGTGGCTAGGCATACATATAAAACTTGTGTTTCCTAGTTTGTTGGAAGACAAGGAAATATCTTGATTACTTGCCAAGTTGAAGTTCAAATGTAGTTTACCTCATGTATATGCAATTCATTATGGTTCAAAAATATGTTGTCCATCATATTCGTCGCATGCTGTATGAGGTTGTTAGAATGGCTTTGCATCCTTCGTACCAAAAGGATGGGGAATATTAAGTAATCCCTCTATCCGAAATTAATATTCTCAGTTGACCTTTCGGGTCTTTGGCCATCATTAATTTTGATCACTCTATATCATAAAACACTACTATGAATTAAATTATCTTATGAAAGTTTATTTCAAAACAAATCTACAAGAATGATTTTCACATCCTAACTCAACTCTATTTCTTAACAAATCAATGGTTGAAGTAAAAGTGAAACATGACTACTTATTGAGGTCAGAGGGGTATTAAAAAAAACTTTGCAATTCTAGCTAATAAAACATTTTATCACAATACCATACAAGGTATCCTGCAGAAAGCACGAGCTGTAGAGGATTTTTTGCATCTAAATTGTTATGATTTCTTCCACACAACTGATTACCATCACTAGCATAACTTGTGGCTGAAAGAAAAGAATATTTCTCATTTGCTCCGAGTGTTGCAGGTCACAGAGAAATGCCTTAAGCCTATTCTGCGACTACCATGCCTGGAAGAGTTAGTCCTTGTGGGATGCCTTGGCATTGATGATGATGGCCTTGCTTCTCTCAAGGAAGGTTGCAAGACATTGAGGGTATGTATCTTCTTGTCCTTAATAACTGCTCCAATTCTTGTCAACTGGATAACAAGTTCTGATTAGGATGTATTCTTCTAGTTTTCAACCTTGCTTCTATGTTTGCACTAAATGATCCTCTCTGTCCATCAGACGCTTGATTTGTCAAATTGTCAGAAAATCAGTCACATTGGTCTGTCAAATTTGACTAGAGACGCTGGATATTTGTACCAGATTGTATTGTCATACGGCTCAGCTGTAAGTACCGATTTATACGTGAACATCTCCCCATATTTACCTGTATTTAATAGAGGTATAGTTTCATTTGCTCATTTATCCAACATGTTTCTTTCGGTTCAGGTTACTTTCGATGTGGCAAAATGTCTAGGGAAGTTCTCAATGTTGCAGTGTCTCAAGTTGGATGGTTGCATGGTCACTTCTTCTGCGTTAAAAATGATAGGAAATTGGTCTGCCTCCCTAAGGGAGCTGAGCCTGATAAAATGTTCAGATGTCACTGATGAAGGTATCTCCTCTATTGTAAAAAAGCATACACAACTGAGAAAATTAGACATCACATGCTGCCGCAAAATCACCACCGTCTCTGTAGACTGCATCACAAATTCCTGTACTTCTCTCACTTCCCTTAAGATGGAGGCTTGCAGCCTGGTTTCAAAAGCTGCTTTTCCCTTGATTGGACAGCATTGTCGATTGTTGGAGGAGTTGGATGTCACAGACAATGACTTAGATGATGAAGGTTGACCTTACAGATCGAGCGTTTCCATTTATTCATAAACCAGTTGTAGTTTTCCCCTTTCTTCTGTCTCTCTTCTTAAGTTGGTACTGCTCTTGCCCTTGTTGCAGGTCTAAAGTGTATCTCAGGATGTTCCAGATTATCCAGCTTGAAGTTGGGTATCTGCCTTGACATCACTGATGAAGGGCTGATTCAAGTTGGCATGAGATGCTCTAGGCTTAAGGAGATTGATTTATACCGGTAACAGGATAGCATTGCTTTTAATCTCTCAAAATCTTCTCTTCTATGGAAGATGAAATTCTGTGATTAATATTACTAATACCGTTAAGAAACTAGAATTACATAACATCTTAAGCTAAAGGATAATTCAGTATTGTGAGACTGAGATCCGAACTTTGACCAAGTGTTTTTATTTGGTTAGATAAATACTCATACTATATCATCTTATAGTACAAATCACTAGCATTTACATTGCCTTTTTTTTTTTTTNTCCTGGCAGGGCCATGAAAATAACGGATATAGGCATTGCATCGGTAGCTCTTGGCTGCATGGCTCTTGAGTTGATCAACATAGCATATTGCGATCAATTGACAGATGCCTCCTTAATATCGTTATCAAAATGCTCGAGATTAAAAGCATTGGAGATGAGAGGATGCCCACGTATCACGTCAGTGGGCCTGGCAGCCATTGCAGCTGGATGCAGGCAACTCACAGTAGTAGACATAAAAAAATGTTTCAGAATTGACAATCATGGGATGATTCCGCTGGCTCATTATTCTCAAAACCTTAAACAAGTATGTTTGCCGAACTCGCATTAATACATGCTGGTTGTAAGATAATGGTTCTTTTGGAACTGTCTAACAAACATTATTGTTGCTTTTCCCCTTGATGACCAATCTGTTTTCAGATAAACTTGTCGTATTGTTCAGTGACGGATGTGGGGCTGTTGGCACTAGCTAGCATAAGCAGATTACAGAACATGACGATCTTGCACCTTACTGGGCTGAGCCCAAATGGGCTAGCAGCTGCCCTGCTGGCCTGTGGGGGACTAAGGAAGGTGAAGCTCCACACCTCGTTTAGAGCGCTGCTTCCTCAATCTCTTCTTGACCACATGGAATGCCGTGGATGTGTATTTCACTGGAGAGACAAAGCATTTCAGCCTCAGGTGATCCATCTCCTGACCACCTGTCAGTTATTAAATTCTCTTCTTTTGTCTTTCTAACCCCATGTGTGTTTTTCAATTAAGACCCTATGTTGTCCTTTGTCTGAGTCTTAAGTATCTTTGGACAAACATTATCAAAAAAACAACAACGTTTTTTGTTGTTGTAGACTCATGATATGTTGGGTAGATTAATTTATGACTGAAGAAAGTTAATCTGTGACTTGAGCAGGATGAAACAGACCCATTGGACTGGAACTTACAGATTGGAAGGCCCTCCCAAACTAATTGACACTTGCCCTGGACCACGCCAAACATGCAAATTCCCTTCGTTTTCATCTTATTTTTGTATTCTCTTTTTATTTGCATCTCAAACAGCTTTTTTTGTTGTTTTCTCTTTTGGTGTGGGGGATGCTTGGAAAAAGAAAACATCACTACATAATGGCTTTATTCGGGGAAAAAATAATAATAATATGGTCATCAATTATGATCATGTGTTAGTTGGTACCTTGGTCATATCATATGACTCGTATGGAGTATTAGTTTATCAGAGTATATTAGCTTCTGACAAGTAACGTTGAAAAAATATCAAAATCAGTGGCCTATCAATCTGTTGATGAGGTCACAAATTGTGCCAAAAATTGCGTCTAGGTGGTTAATTTGGACTTGTTCTATTCTGCTTTCATTCTAGTTTGCTAAGTAACTGCTAAGCAAAGCCCCATTATTAAAGGAAGAAAGAGAGAAGAAAATAAGTTGGTGATGATGGAAGCTGGATAATCATATTACAGAGAAAAAAACTACTAGAGGAAGCTTGCAAAGATGAAAGCAAGCTTCAGTAAGAGACGAGACATATAGATGGTAATTGTAAATTTCTGCTGATGGCGTAGGATAATGCATGGTAGCCATACACACTGTGTAGAGTAACACAAAATCTTGTGTACCTGCTCACTCACTGTTGGATAACACAATTTATAGGGCGGCAGGATTTTGTTTGAGAAATAGAAGATGTTGTGGGGTAAGCAGAGCAGAGCAGAGCAGAGCAGGGAGCAAAGATTGAGTCTTTGTCCTACTAAGTACTACTGCTGCGTACGTGTACTAGGTGAGCAAAGAATAGAATGTTGGTCGTACTCTGCTCTCTTTGTTCTCAATCTAACTACAGTTTCACCAAGTGGATTGTTGTTGTTGTTGTTGTTGACCACTTGGAAGATTAACTTTGATAGAATGAAGTAAGCATAAGCTAGTATTTGAAGTCGATGTTTCCAAGTGTTGTGGAGGGAGTATCTACTACTAAAAAAGAGAGGGCAGCACAACCAAGAAGAACATCCTACTCCTAGTGTGTTTTTTGAGCGAAACATGATATGCCATTTGCCAATGTCAGAGATTTGAATCCTATTCAATGGGACATGTCATCTCTACAAATTGCAACAATTTCACATCCTCACCAGTAATAAATTCTTGTGGCCTAATAACTCAGTGCTCACTAGAAACTTACGGTTTTCTTTAAAGGTTTGGAGTTGAACCCATGAATGGAAACACAAAATATCATATTAGGAGGATTGTACTTATAGTTTATAAAATGGTACCGTTAAGTTGAAAATTGGTACTGACGAAATGACTAAAAGTAGTATCACTTTTTTTTTTTTTGCTTGTCCAATACTTGGCTGACATATCAACCGGACTTATAAGAGAGGTATTGGAATGGAAATACAAATATTACGAGTTTCACATAAATTTGCGACTTAGATATACTACTACCTAAAGTTGGTTACAAAACAAAAAAAACATCCATTATGTTTGGATTGGATTTGGCGAAGTATAGGAAAAGAAAGAGAGAGAAAGGGTAACGGGGGCCCGGGCCCGGGCCCGGCTAAGGGGAAAGGAGGAAGAGCCAATAGGGAAAAAGGCAGAGTCTTAGTCGTGGCTACATGTGAACCCTTCAACCCCAACTCCAACTATCCGGCCTGTGTTTGTGTTAACAGCTGCTTCCCTGTTTGAGTTTGTAATCTGTATCTCTTTCTCTTTCTCTTTCTTCTTTCTCTTTTGTCTTTGTCTTTCTCAACCCAGCCGCCTCTCTTTCTCCCTTCCTATGCTATCCCATCAACCAATGGTAACGGAGTTGCGCAGCCAGTCAAAGGCACGAGGTTTGACCATAAAATATATATTATTATTATATTACCTTTTTCGGGAGAAAGTTGGGGGAAGTTTGTTTTAATTGAATTGTTTTTTTTTTTTTTTTGTACAAATTCCACGGTCAAATTGTCTCCTCAGCTTCCCGGAAGATGCCAACCAAACCAACTACCCCATTTCCATTTCCTTTTTCCTTGCGCGTTACGCGACCCCCCTTGCCTTGCCTTGCCTTGCCTACAAATTTATTTATTTAATAATATTATGATTGATTAGTCAGTAGTAATATAGTCGTATGATAGGAGTAGTATCCTTTTATCTTTCTTCCTCATTTTGCTTTGCTGCTTAGTTTACCATTAAAATTAAATATATAGTCAAATCTCTTTCTTCTTCAACCCCCCCCCCCCCCTTTTAATCATCTCTTCCTCCCTCTCTCTCTCTCTCTCTCTCTCTCTCTCTCTCCTCAATCTTGATCCTCCATAAATATCTCATTCTCTTCACATCATCAGGGCTTTGGTTGGTCTTATATGGGCTTCTCCTTCTCCAGTGGTAGCAGCAGCAGCAGCAGCAGCATAAGCATAGACAGAGAGAGTAATATTAATATTAATAGTAATTCAATATTGATGAGCAGGTTCAGGTCCACCACCACCACCACCACCACCTTCACTGACCTCCTTAACTCCTCCGCCGCCGTCGATGACTCCTTCACCGCTGGTCCTCCTGCCCGGAGCTTCTCTGAGCGGATAGCTGATCGAATTGGTTCAGGGATCCCCAAATTCAAGTCCCTCCCTCCGCCTTCACTCCCCATTTCTCCTCCTTGTGTTTCGCCATCCTCCTACTTCGCAATCCCTCCAGGTCTCAGCCCTGCTGAGCTCTTAGATTCTCCTGTTCTCCTCTCTTCCTCCAACGTATGTCCCCCCCTCCCCCCACTTTTTGCGTTTAGCAACTAACTCTTCATAATAGACTGTGTGTGTATATATATATATATATTTATGCTGATGATTGAGTAATACTTTTCTTATTTGGCTATTTGCTGCTACGTGTGTTTTTGCAGTTGTTGGCATCTCCGACAACAGGGGCTTTTGTTGCGCAAGCCTTAAACTGGAAGACCAATTCCATTTCCAACAACAACAACAACAACAACAACAAAACCAATTCCAACAACAAACATCAGGATGATGATTTTACCAAATATTATTCTGATTTCACCTTTCCAACCTCACACTCCCATAAGCCTATTCACGTTTCCTCCTCCTCTTCCATGTTTCACTCTTCATCTTCATCATTTCCCTCTCACCTAGTTCCTACTGTAAGTACTACTACTACTACTATCTTTCTTTCTCTTCTAAAGTCTTAAAAAGAGAAGACAATTTCAAAAAAATAAATCAATCAATCTTTTTAAAAGCCCTTTTGCTTAATTCCAGTTACTCCTTTTTCTTCGAGTTAGTTGTTAATGATAATGGATGATAATTTTGCAGGGAGGGCTACAGCAACATCAACAACAGCATCAACAGCAGCAGCACCAAGATGATCGTTGGTCGATCAAGGAAACGGTGAAACCCGAGTTGCCGATGACCTCTCAGGCTGAAAATTACAGCTACAATCAGAATCAGAATCAGAATCAGAATCAAAATCAAAATCAGGGAAACAACCAAAGTGGGTCTGAAAATAACCAACAGCAACCGTGTCAATACATAAGAGAGCAGAAGAAGTCGGAGGACGGGTACAATTGGAGGAAATATGGGCAAAAGCAGGTCAAAGGCAGTGAAAACCCTCGGAGCTATTACAAGTGTACATTCCCCAACTGTCCCATGAAGAAGAAGATTGAGAGGTCATTTGATGGCCAAATCACTGAGATTGTTTACAAGGGCAGCCATAACCATCCTAAGCCAGCTAATACCAGAAGATCTTCCTCAACCTCAAATTCTGCAGCAGCAACAGCAACTTCTTTCCAACCTTCTCTTCCCCAACCTCCCAACCATTTCCAAGACCCTTCTTTTGGATCATCCGGGGGCCCAACTGACTCTGTCGGCACGCCTGAGAATTCCTCCATTTCGATCGTTGATGATGATCTTGACAGGGGTTCTCAAAGGAGCAGATCAGCTGGCGATGATCTTGATGATGATCAACCTGGCGCCAAAAGATGGTAACTACTACTCCAGTAACTATTACCTTAATTACATCCATCTTCGTGAATTTTATTATAATGGAATTGGAAGATTGAATGAACAAATCTGGTTGAGTTAACACATTTTGATAAGTATTTTATTAATGTCAGGAAAGGGGAAGGTGATCAGAATGAATGTATGTCAGCAGCACCTGGGAGTAGAACAGTCAGAGAACCAAGAGTAGTTGTTCAAACTACAAGTGACATTGATATTCTGGATGATGGTTACAGATGGAGGAAATATGGCCAGAAGGTGGTTAAGGGAAATCCAAATCCAAGGTCATTCCTCTTTCCATTTTTACTTAATGCTCCATCTTTTTCATTGTCTTCCTCATCAATCTTGTTAGCTTTAGTGTACTACTATAAAGTTTGTCTTTTCTAAGAAAGTGAAATCTTGCCTAACAAAAATGTCTGCCTTTTAATACCACTCTGGGTCTGGTTATGGTTATTAAGATTTCCATATTCTGATAGTAAATTGAGAATGCTTTAATCTTATTGCCTAGATCGTTATCTAAAGAAAATCCTGATATTTCTTTCATTTCTAGTGGGATCATCATCTTTTTGGCCGGTGACCACTTTAGTATTTTAATTTGGATTTTATCATGATTAGGTGGAGGTCCATCCAAGGCAGCTAGAGTTCACAATAGTCATCTCCTTAAATTATGCTTTCACATTTTTCACACCTAGAGAATACTACACTAGTATATGCTTTAGTGTTTTCTTGATGTACGTTATCAAATTGGATTTGTCTACTGATGTTACAGGAGCTACTACAAGTGCACGCATCCAGGTTGTCCGGTGAGGAAACATGTGGAACGGGCAGCTCATGATCTGAGGGCAGTGATAACGACCTACGAAGGGAAGCACAACCATGACGTTCCTGCTGCCCGGGGTAGCGGAATGAACAGGGGCTTATCTAGCAGTGTCAGCACTGGGGCAGCACCGCCATCCATGGCTATAAGGCCATCAGCCATAAATTATGGGAGTTCGGGCAACCCTAACTCACTTCAAATAAGCCAAATGCGTCCCACATCAATGTCATCTTCGGAAGGAGGAGCAGGAGGGCAAATGTCTCCCTTCACATTAGAAATGCTCCAGAACCCAGGGAATTATGGGTTCTCAGGGTTAATGAATCAAGCTCAATACCCAGACAACATGTTTCCTGGTACTAGAGCCAAGGAAGAACCAAAAGAGGACCCGTTTTTTGATTCTTTGCTTTGCTGAAAATTTGCCTCACAATTTTGGGGGTTTTTTTCTTTTTATTAGGACCGAGTTATTTCGGTAATAGTACTACTACTAGACACTGACAAATGCTCTAGGATTCATTTGTTCATTGATTTCCTTATTGTTTGTTTCGTTTGTTTGTTTGTCTATATACTACTACTTGATAGAACACATACAGTCATACAGACTACAGGGGACTTGGCCAATTGGCTAGATAGCTTACCTTGATGTATATTATAGACTTTGTATGTACAAGATGGGTTTGTATTTTGTAACGAAATTTGGAAGGCAAGTTTGTTAATTTGTGTACACAAATATTATGTGCCTTCATCCTAATACTCCACAAGCAAGTACTAGTAAACGACCTCATATAAGTTAAAGTATAGAAAGTATCTGGTCAAAGTATCTTGCAAGATTAGTCAACTTTCGACCAACACATATTACAGTCACAGAGTGAACGTAAATACTTTCTCTTTGGAGCTAGTTCAAGGCGACCAAAGGAAAATGGAGCTGTATGATCAATGATGTCGTTATGGAACGAATTGCATCACTTTCAATTTAGAAGTATACTAGTTTTATAATTTATATAGAGTAATATGTAAAGTCGCCACACTATATAAATCTTTGTATACTTTTACTTTTTAATATTATTAAGATTATAATCCTTCTAGTTTTTATTCAATTCAATGAAGAAAAAAAAGGGTATATTGTCCATATTTATTTGGTAACTGGTAAAAAAAGAAAAGACAAAGTGCAAGTATGATCTATGATGTGATAAGTTGGTAAGGATTATGAGCAAATCGATTCTGGAAGCAAATCTTACCCAACTTAAACAAAGAAAAGTGAGGAGCGGGCTTAATTAGCTTAGCTACTCCACTGTTAAGATGATGACATGAGTCTAGTCGTCATTGGTGACGTCTTAGAGAAAATACATAATTACATCCCGGGAGTAACATAAGGTTTATACTCCTAGTTTAGAACACTTAAAGCCTAAGCAAATTAAAATTGCTTGGGCCAGGGGCCACGTTGGTCAAGGTCAATTTTGTCAAACTATTAAGGCCCCATTTGTTTTAGTAAATGTCGGTTTCGACTATCGGTTTCAACTTGTCAAACGGATAATTGCTGTTTGTTTACGGAAAATTCTATTTCCATACCGATTGCCGAAACCCCCTCGGTAAGGATTTTTGAAACTCTCCACCCCCCATGGGTTTGGACTTCGTGGAATCAGGTTTCAGCTTTTAGTTTCAATTTTTTTTACTTCCCCTCGTTGCCATCTACCTCTGCCATGGCTGCCCAAACTACATCAACCATAGTCCAGTACCACCATTAACCATTAACAAATCATAAACTTCCATCTCAGTAAAAATTCCATCCACATACTCAGA
>BSSO01007247.1:0-11142 GCA_030267885.1 Mesembryanthemum crystallinum | reverse complement strand
TTAACGTTAAATCTGAAAAGGTCATGCCACGTCAGCCTCTGATCACCGGAATCCCACCGGAGGTCACCTAGCTGATAATAACTCAAAACTTAGGTAACCGCATAGATATTAGTCAAACCTCAGGTAACCTATGTGTAATTAGGCCATATCTCAGATAACCGGACTGAAATTTTTCCAAATTTTTTTTTCAGGGACCTATAAAAGTGACTCAACCATATATGAAATTTCTTGTAGCAATTAGACAAGAAAAAGACATGCAAATAAGGGAAGTAACAAGTCAGTATGTAATGCCATTATTGTAGCATTTGTACATGAAGCAATGTTATTATGTTAACATTAGAATTTATTTTTCACATTTTCACGTATCGAAAATATGATTTTACTAAGGTTTTAAATTCAAGGGATCTATGAGATATTATGAGGACGTCATGATTCCTCATCGTAATTTAACTAATTTCATTAAGTTAAACTTCAAGATACATCTCTGAAAGATTTTCCTATAATTATCTAGCTTTTTATATTTGAATTATTTTAAAACCGGCTTCAAATTATCACCAGAAAAAACGTGAATAGGACTGATATAGAATATTAGAATACCAAAATTGTCAGCTATATATAGTGTGGTATGTTTGTCCTCGGTATGTAGGGCATAGTTTGAGAATACTACAAGTGAGATAGATAGGTGTGAAATCTGACATACACATTGATACAACAAGAACAACACGCTTTGTTTCCTACATTTCACTGTCAAAGAACACAAAAACATTCACGCATGTTCTCTTGTAAAAATTGTTTCTTTCATTTCATTTAGCTAATAACTCAATCCAAAAAAAAAAAACTCCAATCAATTACAATCTTTCTGTTAGACAAATCAGTGGGGTTAGTTAGAGAAAGATTAAATCAAGGATTGAGATAAAATCTCTTGACACGGCCGTGTCACAAAAAAGCAGTAACCAAGATACAGAATGTACAAAAGAATGATAACAATCTTAACTGAACATCTGATCTAAGAGCAAAACCAATGTCATGGCAAAACCCGTGTCGAATCCTGGCCACACGATCAAGTGGAACACCTCTTGACCGAACGAGGCCGATCCGTTGATCGCCTCCTTCCGCTTGATCTCGGCCACGATCTTCATTGATGATTTGTCCAGGACCTTACAACATCTTTGGCCGTATGAGCCTTGGATAACATATGTAGGGCTCTTAGCACTTGATGATGTGCCAAGAAAAACATGTGCAAGTTCCTTAGAATTTGTTGTTTGTAGTAAGCTTATCTGTTTCTTCACGTGCCAAGCCGGCTGTTTTCTCACATGTGTCTTGGTTTTTATATCTGTAGCTTCGCCATCGTACACTAGCCAGTCGTCTACTAGTGTGATTTTCTGTTCATTCAATAAGGAAAAAAAAAAAAAAATTAGTAACGATGTAAAAATTATCTTTTGCGCTCTCACTATGAGAACAACTTATAAGTATTAAATGGCCATTGCTCCACTGGGAACAGCTAACTATAAGTCCTCTCGGCTTGTTAGAGGTAAGGATGTGTATATCCGAACTTCCCCAAACCCTGCCTCTGTACGCAGGATTATTACTAGGTTGTTGCTCTTGTTTTATTATTGAAAATATATGGAAAGATCACATTAAATTGTTAATAATTTATTGAAAATGAAACTTTGATGTTTTTGTAGAAAGAAAAAGAAACCCAATAAAAAGTGCGCAAAGAAATGAGTAAATTTACCTTTTGGCGACGCATTGTATGCATTGATTTGCCAGAACCATTCATAAGAACAATTTCACCGGGTCGACCACTGTAATTATCAACACGATAAGCCAAATCGCCATTAGAATCAATCACAGTAAATCCATTGCAACTGACCAAAAGTGATTTCCTCCACACAGTTAGAGATGTATATGACCCAATATCTTTATCAAAGTACTCGTATTTGCTCTCTTGTTGAATACACCGCTCTTCATTATCAACCCTTCTTGATTTTGATAGTGTAGATTTCAAAGATAGTATCATTGTTGTTGTTGTTGTTGTGATTTTCTTTTCTCTTTTTGGGTTTTTTTTTTTTTTTTTTTTGTTTCTCTCTCCTCAAATAATCCCTCTTTTTCTTATCTTGTATGCTTTGATGGGTTGTGAAGTTGTAAAATGTATGGCAAAGTGGGTGAGGTATTTATAGATGGGGGGAGCTCAAAAAGAGAAGAGTGTGGGAAGATACCGACAATTGACGGAAAGTTCCACGTGTATCGAGTGGCAGAAATTGGTAGGCGCGTTGGGCGCGTGGGTCTGTGATTAGACATTATGGGGCCAGATTTTGCCTACCCATATGGACTAATTTAATTGGTCACAAAGAGTCAAGAGGTTGAGCTTGCATTGAACTGATGAGCTCTCTGTCAAAACAAACATCATGGCCTTGCTTGTTTGGAAAATTGAAACGTGTTTGTTTCTTGCATTCTTGTGTGTGATGATTGTATTATTGTTGCATACTTTGCATATCACACATTTTTAGTTCATGTTACAGTATAAAGCAAGAAATGTATAGTAGTAGAGTTTACTAAAGGAAAATGTAAGAAGAAGTTGAAAAGATGGGGTCTTAAGGCTATGAATTGTTTGACATGAGTAAAATATCAAGCAATAGTAACATTTGAGAGATTCTTTTATTTGTAGAACTAAATTGTGGATGTGTTCATTTTAACACGATATAAATTACTATCAAACTGAATTGAATTGAATGGACACGGAAGAAAAATTAATATGTGAGTGAGAAAGCAAGTGGTTATGTGGAATTGAGGGAATAAACATGATTTTAGTCTTCATCAAGTTTGGCCATGTTTCTTATGGTTTGTACAATTGCATTGTATGATAAACTTTATTCATAAACGGTTGCAATAAAACAATATAATTGATCAACTTGGTGATAAATACACTCTTCAGTTTACTAAAGTATTACTTGGATCGTGCTCTATTCAACTTATCAGGAAAAATAATTTTATTTCAATTCAGTACATATCAGTTCATCAGTTATAAAACTCGTCTTTCATGATAATAAATTAGTTTCACCTTTAAGAAAGTCGTTTAATTATTTCTCCTCACCTATTAACTTTCAAGGATATAGATTAGCCAAAAAATGAAAGTGAAGAAAGTATTATCTAATCTAAAATATCATTGAAAAGCAAATGTCATGCTCAATGAGTATTAATGTAGAATTTTTCAAAATTGGGCACTTTCTAGTTTCTAATAAAACAAAAAGGGGAAAAGGGGGAGATCTACTTCTACAAGCCTTATCAGAAACAGCAAGCTTATAGTATTAATGTCGCTATAGATCAGATCAACATATATAGACCCCATGCCTAAACCTTTCAAGACATACCAAACTTAATTGTTGTAAGTTTACCAAAAAGTCACCCCACTTTTGGCACCAAAAAGTCACCCCACTCTCTCACCTCACCCTTTCCTTCCTTAATCGAATGAGTCCATAATAGTAGTTGTACAGTACTATAATTTCAATTTTACAGCGCACACACACACATACACTTGTTTGATTAATTATCGTATAAAACACACACTTTGTTTGATTCAACACGCTTATTAGCGGCTCTAAAAGGAGCAATTTGTCAAGTGGATGATTATATTTATAGGGTACGTTACATTAGCACATACACTATTACACAACTATTTGGACAATTGTTAGCTGTTGGATGTAGATATATATACATACACTACATAACATGAGTTTGTAATTGCGAACTCATATAGAGACCAGACAAAATAAGTTTGTTTCTAGATCGCAAATTATTTGACTGTCTTAAAGGATTGCTATGAAAATAGGCTAACCAATCAAACATTTTTGTGTCCACGTCTAGCATCAATTTGTTTGAAAATCTATTTATGGAGTATTACTATGGTCCCAAAACTGTACGAGTACATACTTATCCGTGATTTCGGCCGATATGGCCACCGCTAAATGGTGGTCGGTGAAAATATTATTAGTTTGGTCGGAATTAAACTATTTTAGTAGCAATAAAAAACATAATAAAAATAAATCATAATCATCACTTTAGTTGGACCAAAAATATTTTTGACTTCAACTAAACTTATAACCGATAAAAGAAAGTGAATGCATAAAATTATAGTTCACTTAAATCTAACGATATCGATTGAAAGTTCCAATGATCATCATTAAGCAATGACCAATTTTCCATACTACACTTGTAAATTATTGGACTTTCAATAAGGTTGATCTCTTTTTTATCATGATTATTAATGAATTGTTGTACTTGACCCTTTCCCTCAGTAATAACTCTGCATTAGTATTCTCTATGTCTACTGATATGTATAAGGTTTTTTTTTCTTTTTTCGGCAAGGAGTAAATGGAACCTTCTAACGTATAATCTTAGATTTTCCACGAATAAATTTGAATAGGTGTTCTATACAGTAGGTTTAAACCATTGACCTAATGTATATATAAGTTATAATTTGATTATTCGTACGTCAAATACCTCTTGAATATTGATATTTTTGTCTAAGTTTAACTCTCCCTTCTACTTCCTTTTTCTTCGAATATGTGTTCCTTGGGTTTTTAGAAACAATTTCTTTCTTATATAATTCAAATTTTTTTTATCAATAATTTGAGCTAATATAAGTATTACAGTGTGAAAAAATCCCCACTTATAAAAATAGGGTACAACACATACATCGAAACCTTTCAAAATTTAGCCAGAAGAGATATTACACATAATTATTGCTCCTTTATTTTTTATTTTATTTTTTTCAGTTTCAAAAGAGGCCATATATACACCCATAGGAATGGAACCCTTACTAAATTGTTGCTATTAAAGGACAAAGTGCACACCGCAAAAAAAAAAGGGGGGACTAAGTGCACATCTCGTATCACATGTTTTACTTCTGAAAACTGGTTTCAAGTAACGAAAGACCTTTTGATCATCATATACCTACCCGAATATAACATTTTGTCATAATATTTATGAAATTAAAATTAATAGTGCACAAATACCCATTTGACATTAATTATTATGTTTACGAACGAACCATATAATTGATTTGAAAACAATACTACATGAGAAATGAGTGTTCATTTCACATTGAATAGATGAGATGACACATACAATATCTTAGAACATGTAATTAACCACTTAATAATATATACCAGGCCAAAATTCGTATCTTAATGGGTCCCTTGTAATATCCAGAAGCCCACTTTGCTTAAAATGAAAGGTCTCCATGCTGCCATGCATTTGATGCATTGCATCAATTTGGACTCAGAATTCAGAAGCAACTTTGATACTTTGTATTTCTAGTCAATATCTTCATTCCTACATTTAGAAAGACAATAACTCCTAAAAACAACATCAAAATCTTTTCTTAAATCATATGACATGTATGTATGTCGTCCCCTAAATGCATGTTTGTAAACCAATTTTTTTGAGCATGTAATGATTAATGCGCAAGAAAAATGGAACAAAGAACATGATCTTGCCGAGTTACTCCAGATGGTGCCTTTGGCTTATGGCTTGTTCCATCAAGTCGCTTTAATTATGGGATGATCACTATTTTCATAGAGGCGAAAACAATTGTTTTTTTTTTTTTGTTGTTGTTGTTGTTGTTGTTGTTGTTGTTGTTAGGGAGGCGGAAACAATTGTTAAGATAACTTCGATCTCTACTAAAAAAAAAAAAAAAAAAAAAAAAGTACTCCTATATCTTAAAAGTTGATATCATAATATTTGACATAAAATCTTTAAGCTTAAATAATTCCTAGACACAATTTAAATATCTACAATGTTTAAATATTTTATTAAATATAAATATATATTGAGTTTTGTATTTCTACTTACATTTGACAAATACACAAAGGTGTGCTAATACAATTGCATCAAACAGTGTAACGAGAGAATTATCATGCCCCACAAATACGAATATCATTGTGTAATACGTAACGTGGGGGAATTACATGGCGATCTCATTCTTTTATACAACTTCCAGGAAAAAGAAAACAAAAATAATAAATATTGAGTTATAAAATTCAATTAATTTACGTGGACAAGCAGGTTAATGGTAGGACCTAATATAAAAGAGATAAAATATTAATCTTTTTTTGGCAAGTTTTGATCTAAAAAGGTGTAGGTCCAAGTCGAGATATTTATTGCATGTTGGTCCCGTTTGGGTAAACCTATCGTGCTTTGCAATTTTAATTGGAGAGTTGGAGGAGGGTGTCAAGCACAAATTGCTCGCAATGAGGTTTTTGTGTTTGATTTGAATACTTAGCTTGTCGTTGGAGGAAAAACAATTTTTTTTTTTTAAAAAAATTACAACCTAAGCAACAAAAAGTTCCAACAAACTTAAGTTACAACTTACAACACCCAAAATTCTAGACGTAAATAACGTACTCGATGTTGAATGAAACCCTTCCCTATCCAACCAAAAAAAAAAAAAAAAAAAAAGAAATTGAATGAAAACGTCTTCTTTTGTTAACATGCTTGATCGATTGTCATATGATTATAGCAGGATGTCAATGTCTACATTAACTTTGATTGCTAAAGCTAAAACACTTAGGACTTGTATATTTGAATGTAATTTTGATTATAGTGTAATGCATCAATTTAGTAAGATGAATTATGAGTGGAAAAGAGATAGAGGGGGGAGTAGAGTGCGTGATTGAGAAAGGTGTTATCGATTACATTAATCTATATAATCACAATTACTCTAATATAACCGTACCAGTGTAATCATCATCATCATCATCATATGACTAGAACTAATGATATTTACAGCCAACTTAATAACTAAACATTCTATGAGTAATCATGAACATGTTTATAACTACAAAATGCTCATTACATATTAACTACCATTAATTAAAACTATATTTTACAATCTGTAGCCATCAAAAATAAATTTTATTTACACCCCAAAATTCTTCAAAAATGGAATACTTAGCTAGAAAAAGCTAACCTTCAGATGACTCCAAGTAGAAATTAAGATTTGATACATAACAGGAGAACCAAAGCGAAAAAAAGATACTAGATTGAGATGTCCTTGTTACTTTGTGTCTATTCAATATACACGTGGCTATATATACAGCAACAATAAGTGAGAATTCTCTTTTCAACTACCTGAACCCATTAATTTAGTAATTACTACAGTACTTACACATGAAACATTTCATTTTCACTAGACTTTGAAAATTTTCTAGCTAAAGGCTTTCTTTCAGAGTTATTTGGGACACAGACAAAATTACAACAGTGAATATACTAGTAACATAGTAAAAGCATTTTGGTACAAGGTAGATAGAACTTGTCTCAAAAAGAATAATGTGGGGACTTTAACTTTTGTGTTTGTTGAACGATCTGGAAGAACACAATCTATGGGAACATAATCGTCTACATTATTGTTAGTTGCGGTAGATTTTCTTTTCAATATGAGCTTGGTGTTAGAGAATAGGCCTAGATCGAACGTCCAAAATAAATGAAATTACATTTAATAATTATCTTCTTTTTTTTTTTGGTTCTATATAATAATATTAAATGATAGACATTTTTTTCGCAATACTAGTAAGATTTTGAAAGAATATATCCATTACTTAGGAGGATCAGATCGGCAAAATACTTCATGAATTTTATTTTTAAGGTTTATTTTGATTGGCAAATTGATCGGACATTATATTGGTTCCTTTGTATACGTGTTAGGATATGATTGTCTGAACTTCTCAAAATATATTTACACTGCTCTAAAACATAGTTAGTTGTGGTGATGTATGATATGGCGGAGCCAAAATTATTGACTAAATATAAATAAATCAGTATATAAAGGCTAACATGAAATGTTTCAACATTGGTGCTCAATCTCATGCCAAAATTTTCCAAATGACAAGGACCGGTTTTGAGTACGATGGATAGGCCGGTTTAGCGGTTTTTTTTAAAGAAATAGAACTTGCACTAATAACATCCACAAAACCCACATCTTAATTAATAGGTTACTTCTTCTTTTTTTTTTTTTTTTTTTGGTAGAAGGTTACTTGTTCATGTACTGCCCAATCAAAGAAGATAGTGGGAGTTAATCATGATTGGGACTTTATTGTCGTTATAATGCTCTTTTCATCTTTATTTTAGTGCTATGTTTTTCTTTGTTTGCTCCTTTTGAAAGTAAATAAAATAGGATTAATTAGATGCATCCATTCTCAACCATAATTTTGATTAATGGATCCTTTAAAAGAATCTAGTTGCAATTTATTGATGGTGAAGCTAGCTATATAAAGAATAGATCTTCAAAGCATTGAACTTCACCTATACAATTGTTCTGATAACCTCTCTAATTAAATGTCTAATTATTTTTGAATATGCCTCCAATTTGTATTTTGTATGATAGTAACAATTCATTATGATTTAAATATCTCATTTTGTGTTTTATCAAAAATAAAATAAAATATCTCATTTTGTGTATTGAAGACACTTTTCATAATATCATGAATTCTAAAGCAATGAGATATTTATTGGATGGGAAATGCATTTCCTCCATTTTATAAGTATCAATTTTGTCCTACTTGCCATTCAGCCATTGGTTGAATTGTCTATTATTGATAAATGACTCCAACTAAACCTATATTATTAGTACTAGTTGTTTTCTACTTTTCTTAAAATTTGTGATTAGCTACTAACTCCAAAAATAGAGGGATACAAAAATTTTCGTGTGTCAGTTGGAAATTCCAAACTAAGAGTAGAAGGTAGATAAAAGGTAGGAAAGAAACTTTTTGTCACGATCATTAATCCAATTATCAAGTCTTAAGTGCATAATACTCAATCAAAGCCATTAATTAAGAACTCCAACAAAATGACTATGTTGGCTTCCTTTGCTACAAAATATAAAAACTAAAAAGTAGTGTATTTAACTTTACTCAATAAATTACCGATATTACATGTATATATATATAGTTAAAATCATCTAGATTAATTATTATTTTTAAGCAATTAAAATATGAAAAAATAAAATAAAAGGAGTCTAACTCTTATAAGTTGAATGATTTGATAAACAAAACAATCAATGGAGATATACTCTACAGTATCTTGTAATTTTAATGTGTGGACCACATCCCGGTTTTGCAAGTGATAGTATTAATTATTTACATCATAACACTATCTTCGAAATTGAGTTTTCAGCATTAACTTAACCAATTTGATAAAATAGGCTAATTAAGTTCACCTGATTTGTCAAATAAGTTGAAAAATCTTAGGCTATATTTGGCAAAATTAGCCGTAATTCTTAGCTGTAGTTGTAGTCGTTGCTTCAAAAATTGTAAGCTTTAAATTATATTAGTATCTTTTACTTAAAAATTAGCTGCCAAGTGAAATCGGATAAGCTCTTCTTAGGTGATTAAGGGCAAGGCCTCAAGGAAGGAGAAAGACATGGTAACTAACAAACCACAAGGCATGTGGTCAAGCGGTAACATCCTGAGTTGATAACCAGGAGGTCCTGTGTTCGACTCCCGTCTTGTGGCCACGGGCTCTCCCTGTGAGGGGAGAGTTTAACCTGACCTCACCCTTCGGGGGAATGATATTCCGGGGCCCCGGGGGATTAGGCACCTCCTGCAACAGCAAAAAAAAAAAAAAAAAAAAAAAAACTACTCCATCCGTTAAGGACGACGTCGCAGTCTCGCGGATGAAGAGTCTAGCCCAGAAGCGGAAGAATCAGAAGCCCAACAAACAGCCCAATAGATTTAATTTGTTTTGGGTGGAAGGGGGGGCAAAAGTTCATCAGGATTTTCTTTTGTTGAGCTAAATTCTCTTGAAGCCCAACAAACAGCCCAATAGTTGGTTAAGCTTTATGGTATGGTTCTAGTATTCAGCTTGGGCTTTGTTTGAGGTTGTTTCTTTTCGTCAAGAAAATCCTACTACTATTTAACAAATTCCATGTGTCTCGTTAAAACGCTAATAAAATTCTTTTAAGTTGTCTCATGAGACGAAGGGAGTACTAGGAGCAACATTTTTGAGTTTTCGAAGGAATTTGAAAGTAAAATTTTAGACAAGGGTAAATCAGGAATATCTAATACATCTAGTTAGGCTGTAATTCTCCCCTTATATTACATTAATACAATACTCTTGTCTATCAAAAAGTGAGGTTCTACTTGCACTGTGAGGATTCGAAGTGACAAGAAATGCACTTGGATGCAACTCATGACCAAACTTATGGTACGGTATTGAGAGTGATTTTATTTGGTGAGTTAAATATATGTTCTTAATATAAAAAAATGAAAGAAAATAAAATGAACATTGATCAAATATTCAAATGTGATTTTGTTCCTTGCATTGTTCTACAGCAGATAAATTAACACATAAACCTAAGTGAATTCATGGTAGAACTAATTCATGTTAGAAAAACTCACTAAACTTTTATACTATTAATATTTCAACATTTTTACATATGTAGAATCCCCATTCTGATACTAGTCTTAACCTAAGATCCAGCTATAATAAGCAGCTCGACCTATAACCTTTTAAAGGAGACATTAGCTATATATATACTCTTTCTTCATCTAACCAAGGATGTGAGAGAAATCAAGCATCACATAAACATAGATCTTTTAAGCAAAACCTCTTTATTAGACAATGCTAACTTATTACTTGTCCACACAAAACTCATATATGTATCATATTTCACCATGTGTTAATTTACTCTATCACCTTCATTAACTTGTCTCATTTCGTTTTTTTTTTTTTTTTTTTTTTTNTTTTTTTTTATATATATCTTTTTTCCCCCTATTATAATTATGATTGTGCATGGTGACATCACATATGTAAGACTCCATATATAATTTTCTCGATTAATAACAATATTGTTTAACCACGGCACAATGAGAGATTCAGGGAAAGCAAGCGTGCGGTGCGTTGTGTACCGTCCACATGTGACCGTTAATATTGCAGTTGGGATAATATTATACTATACTGTAACGTTTTTGTCTGCCATTGTTATGAGTATATACACATCAGGCTCAACACAATGCAAGCCATCTGTCTCAAAATCCAACCAGTAATATATTATGGAGTATCACTTTGATTCATTTCATATTTCATGTTCTTTCCGCATCTTATTATGTTAGTTAGTGGATTTGATCATCCATCCTTTTAATGATT
>BSSO01007246.1:0-11142 GCA_030267885.1 Mesembryanthemum crystallinum | reverse complement strand
TCTTCAATTTTGTCCGCTATAAAATAGTTTCAAAAGGTTATTAAAGTGAAAGGGGCAAATAATTCGGGGATTTTATAAGAGAAAAAAATTATCTTAAATAAATATTCGCCGGAAATTTTCACCGGAATTTCACTTTTAATACTCAAGTGCGCAAATCTGTCATTTTAAATACCCTATTGCCGCCGGAGCATTTTTAAATACTAATATGACAATAGAGGTATTTTTTAAATACCCATTTGGCATTTTGGCCCAATGCTGAAACTTAAAACAATTGCTCAAGTTAGTACTAGTACTAGCAACTTGGTTGCTAATTATAATAACTTCAGAGAAAAGGCAATAATAGTCAGATTTGATACAATTAGGCTTGGGCCGTTGTACCATGCTGTGGTGGGCTAGCTATGGGCTGCTCGTGCCATGATTTTAATAGAATCCAGCGCTTAGATATGGACATGTACTAGTGTGCTTTGGCATGAAAAAATAAAATAAAATAAAAAGCACTAATAAAATTGATTTTTTTTTTTTTGTTTTTTTTAATGCACAATCCGGCATGATGGCTCGTGTTGGGACTATCCTTTGAAAAGATTTGGCACGATACGGTATGAGACTCGCTAATTGGATTGTACTATCAAAGTTCCAATTAGCATGCTGGCATGGTACGAGGCCCGGTTAGACCGGTTTGATATGAACATGACCAATTCTGATGAGATACATATGAGATAGTATATTATACAGATAAGTTTGTTCAAAAAGTAGTCCAGGAATACGTAGTCCTATTTGGCTATTTAGAAACACTGATCACTTTTAGACTACGTTAAAAAGAACTTATTGTTTATTTGTGAAACTTGATTATATTATACTCGATGTTAGACTATTAGTGGCCTGGACAGCACTCAAAAACCACGTACAGAAATGTGGTACACAACACAACATCACTCATCTTTCTGCAAGTGTTTCATTCCCATTGCATTATTATACTAACAAAAAGAAAGAACTTGTAATAAGTACTACAATCAAACAAAAGCAAATAAGCATTATTAACTTTGGATTTGAAATGATTAATTAAGATCTACACAAGCAATGAACAACCACTAATATTGGAGAAAATGGCTTGGTTTAATTTGGCAAACTTTTTGATTGCACTAAAAAGGCAAAAAGAGGTTGTAAAAAGAACCAGAGATTATGGGCAAAGTCTAACATATCACAAAATGGGCGGGCCTGGGCTGAAATTAAATAGATAATGGCGTGATAATGGGCTGTCGGGTTCGCATGACTCGTGTTACATATTGCCAAACAATGTGACATCCATCTTTTTTTTCTCACTAAAAAGAAGATGCTAGTGAATAGCGACCGATACACCTCCCGCTACGTAATGTTAACTGAACAACAAGCGTAAGTACTGGCCCCGTCAACGTAGCACCATCAAGGGGCAAGTATAATTCATAGAAGGCGGAAGTTACAAGAGACATGGGACGATGAGGAATCGAACCCATAACCTTGGCTTACCAAACACTTTGGGAGTGACCTTGTAATCACTTGGCTACCACCCTTGATGGTCAATGTGACATCCATCTAATTCACCTATCTTGTTTTTCAACATTTGGAATTTGAAATCATAATGAGTAATTTTTTTTATTTTTTTTTGAGGGGCAAATTTATAATGAGTACTTGTGCTATCTTTCTATCACCATATATCATGATTCATGATTATTTTTTTATTCACATGGTTTTTTTTGTTACAAAGTGGAAGTAGTAGTGGAGTAGTATTATTTTTACTTTCATACATTGAGTTAATTGGACTAGGCTAGTAAAAGTTATCATTATTTTCTTGTGTTAGTAAATTCTTACTACTTTAGTGAATCTCAATTGACTTGAAATTCCTATATACAAATATTCTCACCAACCCAATTACAACAAGAGAAAGGAATACTGTATTTTTTTTTCCAAAAAACAAGAAAGAAGAAGGCTCTCAAGGAAAATAAAGAAAAACCAAAGTTAATTGGCACTTGTATATATAATTTGCTAGTCATATATATACTCTAATATCCTTGTTTACTTGGTTTACACAAAATTAAAATTAGTGAAATAGTGGAGTGTTGAAAAATTAAATTTTAAAATTTGAGTAATATTCTGTGTTCGGATTTCTTTTTTATAAATGTGTTTTATCACTAGTTGAGATTAATTTAAATACAATTGAATAGTCGGATGGGGTAGTCCCTCCAACTTGAGCGAGTGGGAAGCCCTGACCAACGAAGGCTCATGTTTGGAACCACGGATTCCCACTCCTTCCATTTCACTAAATACAACATATTTAGTTATTTCTTTTACAATTATATACTTCTACCTTAACTATTACTCCAATCTGAATTCAAAAAATAAAAAATAAAAACTCATATAAGTATGCATTTGTTGTAATTTTACACAATACATACTCCCTACGTCCAACTATAATGTGGTCATTCTACTATTTAAACAAAAAATAAGGAGAATGGGGGTGAGCAGGGGGAGTACTTGAGTATTTTTAATTTTTTATTTAGAATGTAAGAGTGCGATTTTTAAGAGAGAGAATGAGAATGAGTGGGTTATTATTTTTATCATAATTAATTAATAGTGGAGATCGATAAAGCAAAGTTATTTTAAGATTTATAAATGTGAAATAGTACAATAGCCACCTAATAGTGGGACAAGGATATGCAAACAATGGTCACGTAATAGTGAGGCGGTGGGAGTATAACAGGATAAGAAAGATCGATATATATATCTTTTACATGCGGTTTCATTTGGCAATGAAATATTACATGTGAGAAACAATTAAGAAAAGCTTATTAGTGTCATAGTGGACGACATAGACAAAAATCGTTAAGCCACATATATAGAAGTGTATTATTATTAGTACTAGTTTTGTTGTTTGTGGAATGTTCCTACTACTATTTCATTTTCATTGTGTGTGACAACTGACAAATGACAATTAATTAACAATCTTAATAGCGTGCTTGACTTCACTCTGATCGTGATCCCACCACAAGCCTTTCACAAACCAAACAAGACTTATAATTATATCATATTTGTACGCTAGCTGCCTAAGCAAGCGGCGAAAATCACATTGGGAGAAAAAAGATCATCACAAGAAAAATATGAATGATGATGGGGACATTTTTAGGTGGATGGTAGAACACTAGATTTTGATAGATGTGGAATGTTTTGGAACATATGAAACACACACACACACACATACACAATCATAATAGTGTTCTTTCTAGAAAGGGAATAATATCACTAGAATTCGAAAGCTAAGGGTTGTGTGTAGAAGCTGCACAGGCTTTGTGTAGAATTGTAATGTGGGCTGTGTGTAGAATAGTAATGCAATTCACTTGAAAATGTCAACAATCTGTCGTAAATGTGAAGCATTTATGATAGTGTTTTGTTCGCCGTATTTCTATTATTATGACTTAAAAAGGAAATCTTGATACAATCATGATGATAACCCTTTTATGATAAGATCGATAATATGTGGAAAATTTTGTCGTAAAATAGGGCGTCGTCATAGTTTTATATTTCCTTTTTAATTATAAGTCATGGTCATAGAAGTACGGTTGACTGAATACTATTTGTGGATGCGTCATCATTACAACGAGATTTTAACCCCGTCGTAAAAGCTTGCATTGTTGTAAATAGACATATTTCTTTATGTATGTGATTATGGCTGCCTAGCTCTCTCTCTCTCTTTGTGATACATGTTATATGGATCTGTATTCAATGACAATTGTCCCTTCTTACTACTCCAAAACCTTATAACAAGTTTTGTTCTCACTCATATAATCCATGCAGAACTTATCGACGAATTGATCACCTATTCCAAAGTTACTCTAGGAGGCCAATATTTTATATATATAAATATCCGTACCATCAAACCATTTAAACTCTTCTTACACCCATGCGATCCTAATAAGTCTCTCAGATACTTAATACTATATAGTAGAGATTTATTACAAAATTTATTATACTACATAACTAGGAGATCTAGAGAATATCAAAACTCCATGGGAACAAGCTTGGTATAAGGTGTGTAGCCAACAAGTAGTTAGTCTAAGATAATAGCATATGAAAGTGCATGCATAATATATGTCTCTCGTTTTTCTCTTATCATCTATCTATATATTTCTATTTTGCGTGGGGTTGGTGAGCTTAGAAAAAAGCTGCGAGTTTTATGAATATGATTATTATTATGATTATCAGGTTACGCCATCATTTAACTTTCTACGATAATGACCCCGTAGCATATATTCATAGTTTCATACGACGACGTTTCAAGAACGCAACTAGAATGTAAGTTGTCATATATATCCTAATTAAGCAATTTGCATCATATTCATATACTATCTCAGTCCCAAAAAGTTCTTTACGTTTGACATTTTAAGGTCAAAGATAAAAAAATTTGACCATTAATTAGTTAAAATATATAAAGATTTACAATGTAAATATACTTATATTAGATTCATGTTAACTAGTATTTTCATAATATTATCATCGGAAATTTCCTGTGGTACCCCTGAACTTTGGCCTAATGCCAGTGGTGTCTACGCTTTTGCAATAACGCTAGTGGTACCCCTGAACTTTGACTTTAACGTTTTCTGTAACCTAATAGTTGACGGAGCTCCTTCTGTTAGAGTTTTTTTACTATTTGACTTAGTTAATGTATGGGGCACTGTAAAATGACTGATATACCCTTACTTGCCTTAATTACACAACAAAGTATTTGACAGGCATTTCCCTTATAAATCGATCCACCCAACATTGCCAGACCTCCAAAAAATTTCTTCAAATTTATAAGAGGAGTGTTTGTTAAATACCTAACAGTTGTGTAATTAAGGCAAGTAAGGGTATATCAGTCATTTTACAGTGCCCACATACATTAACTAAGTCAAATAGTTAAAAAAATCTAACGGAAAAGGAGTTCTGTCAACCATTAGGGTACAGAAAACGTTAAAACCTAAGTTCAGGGGTCACTACAACAAATGACCACTTAGGCCACGAACTTCGTCACGGGAAGCCAAAATTTGTGGCTTACTTCTATAGGTCTCACGAAGTTTCCACGGAAAATTAATTTCATGGCTGTTTCAAACAAGATTGCCACGGCTGAATTGATGTTGTGGCAGATTGTCCACGGAAAAGAATGATTTTGTGGCCATTTCAGCAAAATGGCTACAAGTTAAACATTTCCGTGGTTAGGTTGCCACAGATAAATACTTTTGTGGCTAAATCGCCACAAAAATTATATTCCTGTGGCTACATCGTCACGGAAAAATACTTATGTGGCTTAATTGCCACAAAAAAGGTACTTCCATGGCCATATTAGAAATTTGGTCACGGTTAAAAAATTGTGTGGCTACTTTTTGCCACGAAATGTTTCTGATTTTGACAAAATCGCCACGGAAAAGTAGATTAATAACTTACCTTTTTCGGTTCGGCAAAGCACTTTAAAGAAAAACGTTCATACTTAAGTTAAAGAATAAGTCTAGCTCAGTTGGTTATATACTTGTATGAATTTTAAGAGGTCTCAAGTTCGAAACTCTGTAAGAGTACTTTTGATTTATTTATTTTTCCATCCATTTTTCAGTTGAATTAGCCACTACTAAAAGTGTGGCTAATAAAGAACCATCGTGGCTAATCAAAAAATTGCCACGTGCTATTTTGTGGCTCGAATTTGAATTTCCACTAATATAAGCATGGCTAATAAGTTAATTGCCACATGAAAGGTCGTGGCTGATTGAAAATTTTCCACGTGCTAATTTGTGGCTAGAATTTGTATTGCCACTAATATATGCGTGGCTATATTTATGGCTTTAGCCACTAGAGCCTTTTTCCAGTGGCCAACAATTTCGCCACGGCCTTATAGGCCACGACAGGTCACGAAAAAAATTCCCGTGGCAAATTACTTTTGCCACGGAAATTTCATATATTAGCCACAAATATTATAGTGGCGCAAGTGATCATTTGTTGTAGTGGGTACGAAAAATGTTAAAGCCAAAGTTCAGGGGTACCATTAGCATTATTGGAAAAGCGTGGACACCACTGGCATTTGGCTAAAATTCAGGGATACCACAGGAAATTTCCGTATTATCATTTTATAGTTTTTACTTATATAAAATTGCAAATATTCATGGTCAAAGTGTCATATTGAAGACCGTGAAAAGTCCAATGTAAAAAACTTTTTGGAATAGAGGGAGTATATCGTTACGTATAAATCTCCAAATATGACTTGTATAAAAGGCTATTTAATAATAATGGCTTTTCACTGTTTGGACTTTTCCTGGAAAAATATGGAGATCGATTATATTCCATGTACCCAATCAGACTGTTGATTTCTTCGTATTAAGCTTGCTAGCTATCTCCCCACTACAACACAAGGGGACCAGAAAATGAAGAAAAAAGAGAGAATAAATCTGATCTTCATTTTGACGAAGGTTTATTCTTTGTGTGAAAATGTCAGTGTGTGTCATTGTGATTTGTGAGTGATGTATGCAAGTTTAATTCCTTAAGCTTGGAAGAAAAATTACGTCGTCACAATAGATGAGATAGCTGTTTAGTGATTAGATGTACCCAAAGAAAATTATTTCATAAAAAAACACGAGATTTTTTGCACTAGCATAGAAAGGGATAGCCATTAATGTGGAATTAAATGGCAAGAAAAGGGAGGAAAACATGGATTAGTATTAGAAATTATTGTAATTTGTATGCATGCGCATCCAATTGCGTAGTACTGTATTATTTTGGAGGTTTGTGTCATATCATTTCACCATCTCACAAATCTCTCCTCTCCATCAACGTAATCCCACACAAACCCAGGCCATCTTCCCATTGATAAAAACCTCCATAAACCTCATGCCTTATCTCTCCCTTAAAGGTGGTCCACTGTCTCTCCCTTTCAAGCGTTTTTTATTTCCTTTTTTTTTTTTTTTTTTTTGGCTCATGAACTTGGTTTGGAGGTTTGAGCAAATCTCCAAAAACCTCTTCCCCTATTGAAATTTGGAGGGTTTGAACAAACCTTCCCTCCAACCTTCTATGGGGATGTCCTAAGTTCTTTCTTCCTTTTAATTTTCATTATTCTCTTTAGTTTATTCTTTGTCTTTTTTTTTTTTTTTTTTTTTGTGCCAAAGAGAGTATAATGTGATACATAGTATTTATTCATTTCGCCAAAAAAGGAAAATAAAAAACAGTGGGTACAAATATAGGGGATAGTATGTTATTTTTCAATTTCACTTGTGTTTATTAAAATTGTATCATTGTATTGTGGTTTTTAAATAGTCTAAATTGAAAAGAAGTATTCAAAGAGGAAAGAAGTCTAAAGAATGGATAATATATTTTGTTATCCGTTTAAAAAATGAAATTTAGAAATGTCTTTGATATTAGGGGAATATGTTTCTATTCTTAGTAGGTACAAGTCAAAGAATACAATGAAAAGAGTAAATTTAAAAAGGAATAAGACATGCACTACTAGAATTTAAATTATCAACGACAACTCAATTACGACGATAGTAAAAGCCCATCGGAATTGATCTTTTCAACGGGAAGTACTTTAAAAACCGTCGTAAAACACAATTACGACAACCCTTTTATCGGACGGTATGAGTATGACTGACGGAAAAACCCGACATAGTTGATCTTTCGCGACAGGAAATACTGTCGCAAAAAAGGTTTTTTCTTATAGTGATAACTAGATGAAATATAATTAAACACGGTATTTTCTATCCAAAGAAAAGGAGTAATAAAAAAATATACAGTTTTAATGTAATATTAGCGGATTAGATACATCCACTAATCAAACGACCCGACATATGTTAACGAATAATCCAGTGATGGCGAAATTGAAGAGAGTTTTGTAGGACTTCAACTTTTGATATTTGTGAGAATTTATTGGATGAAGGACGTACTAAAGAGATTTAGATTAGGCTCATAAATACATGTCTTATCATCCTGCGATTACTATCTCAATCAAGAATCAAAATATATTCCTAAAAATAAATAATACAATCAATAAGTAGTTGGTGTGAGTGGTTCCTTAATCGGCACACTCACCCCTTGAGCAAGGTCGATAGTTCAAATCTTGCAAATGGCGAAACTAGGGAGCACTTTAGCCATTCATGGGCCGATTCGGTGCAAACAGGATTAATTTTGGCCCAAAAAATTAGTGGTTCCAACCAAAAAATAAAGGCAATAACAATTAACTGGAATTTATTTTTTTGAAAAATGGTAAGTATTATTCAATTTGCTAAAAGTATTATACCTTTCTCGGCCTTTTAGCTAAGATCAAGTGTAGTATCTGTTCTTATCAGTTTAATTAACTGAAAATTTCCATTCCTTTTCTCTTCAAAAACCCAAATAGGACAATTTTCTTTTTTTTTTTTTGACAAATTGATAGTACTCTTGTTTGGACTAATAATATTCAAAAAAGCATAAAGTTTCTAGGATATGATACATTGATACATATTGCAAGAAGGAAAACTTTTTGATCCATAAAGCAATTAAATCGGTCCTAGAATTAGAAAAAAGAAGACATTATTGAGATCTTTTTTGTAGAAACCACAAAATTTTCAGTATTTGTAGCGTAAACGAGCCGGCATCAAATTAAATCAACATCGGAAGAAATCAAATCAGCAAATTAAAGCTATCTATATACTCCGCTGCCGATGAGGTTTTGGCCTAGTGGTTAAGACTGAGGCCCTGGGTACATTAGGTCCCAGGTTCGATTCCCCCCTCCCCTTGTTGTATGTAATTTATTGTACTGTCCTTTGTGCCTCCCTTGGATTAAAAAAAAAAAAAAAAATATCTATATACTTCGCTAACGAAGTTTTCAACAAGTCTTTAATAGGGACCAATAAGTTGCAGCTTTCCAAGCGTTTACCAACCACAAAGAAACAAGCTTTAATGTTCCTAACATGAACTAATTATTTGAAGAAAAACAAGGCACTAATGATTGAGTTGAAGAGAGAAAAAAAAAAAAAATGATAAAAAAGATTTTGTTGCCGGGTTTTCAATAAGAGACAACTGACCATAAATCTTTTGCGCCGTCTATAATTGTTCCCTTTCTACACGTCCGTATCTACCACACATATAGATGCAAATGCAACAAATAAATAAATACATTTATTTATTTATGTTATATATTTTTGATAATATTAATAATAATATATAATGTTCTTTTTTTGGTTAAATTATGGATAATATGCTTATGCTGAGTGGTACGTGAGAGCTCGTTTGTTTGAGAGGTCTTGCAGTTGCAAGTGTTGTTAGTTGGTTGATTTGTTATTAATTTTGAAAGTATATATACTATTAATTCTTTAATTATTTATTTGTTGCATAATGCTTGCCTTTAATTTTCTCTTAATAAGTTTATGGTGATGATGATTATCCCTTGATCTGCTCTTGGACAGCGCCTGCCAAATCTTTTGTTAGTTGTACAGTCGCTCCTTATTAGGTATGACGATACATGTATATACATTGGATTATGGTTATTACAAAGTTTAGGTATTATATATATAGTGATGAGTATTAGTGTTCTTTTTTTTTTTTTTTTTATTATTATTTTGGTTGGCAAAGAGGAAGTTTAACATAGTTGGTGAGTATGTATTGTGATTTTGTTGATAAATGTGTTGCACTTTTAGATAAGTTATCTGGACATGATATCAAATAATTTTGCAATTTTTAGAATGCATTTTCAAATTTTAATTCATTTCTACTATATTCTCTTGCTTCTTCCTTTTGTTTGAACCATTTCTATATGTTTGAGATCAATTGTTATGTGTTTCATTAGATGCACCCAAGAGTGCACCTACGTATATGAGTAAATATTTATTTTTTGTAGTAAAATAAATAAATAATTTTATTTTATCTACATTTACTAATTTACTCATAGAGGTGCACCCATGTGTGCCCCTAATATGGATTATAGTACTTACCCAACTAATTTTCCTATATTTAGTTATTTTTCGATTAGGACAAGAAAACTCTATCTGCAATAGTGTAGCCAAAACATACGCTAAAAGGACGTTGAAATGAATAATTTTGAGCTACTCGAAGCAATTAGGTTACCAAATCGTGATCTTAGTGTTGTTCACTTGAGCTAGTTTGTTTGCATTTTGTGACTTTAGATACATGATTGGACATGTGTTTTCTTATATCACACTATTATATATAGATTAGCTTTGATAATAATTTTTTGCTCAATTATCCACAAAAAAAAAAAAAAAAAAAGAAAGGTAGAATCTTCTTTGTTTTTTTTATATATATATATAAGATAGATTTAGCAAGTATAGTATATAAAAATTGGTTGGGTAGGTTAATACTACCGGGCCGAACCACACCATAATGGCAAGCATATATGACTGCATGCATATGAGATCAGATCAATATCATGCTTGCAGTTAGTAATTTGGACGGTTGATTTTGACGTTTTAATGCTCTTTTTTCTTCAAAAGTGACGTCTTAAAAAATATAATACAACTAATTAAGGAAAGGGAGATGTATTAGACGACATACATAATTAATAATAATAATAATAATAATAATAATAATAATAATAATAATAATAATAATAATAATAATAATAATACATGCAAAAAACTAACTAATACAGTACGGAACAGCAGTATAGATACAAAATGGTTAATCACATAATAACATTCCTTTGACTAACTAATCATGTCTCATGCCACGTGTCGCGCGAATACTAGCTAATTAGTACTGTATGTTCTAATTACCTTCCTAATTGGACAAAAACACATCATTTTTAGGGCACTGTACTGTTGTCTAATACACCTGGAGAGATACTGATTTTATTAATTTATTTAATGATTCCCGTGGCCTGCATGCTTGTGTTGTCTGCGAAAACTTGAACCACATCGCAACATTTGCCTTCCCAGACCTACAATGACAGCAAAACTATCGCTTCTTGTTTTCCCCTACGTGTGTGTTTTTATTCTTTTTTTTTATTATTTTTTTTATTATTATTTGGGTGCTAATATTTTTTTTTTTAACTCCATTTATGTAAAAAAAAAAAAAAAAACTTTCAGAATGATCGATTAGCTAGGATTGTCTTTTTAGATTTTATTCTCTATCAACATACTCCCTCCGTCCCTCACTTTCCTT
>BSSO01007245.1:0-11143 GCA_030267885.1 Mesembryanthemum crystallinum | reverse complement strand
AAAAAGAAAATGTAAAGTACTCTGAGAGGCTAAGACTATAGGGTACAATAGAAAAGTGAAAGTGAATGAATGGAAAAAGAAAGAAAGAAAACAATATAGGGTAAAAAAGAGAAGAAAAACATGCACGTGTATAGTTTCGAACACCAGACCTCAATGATATATGTAGCTAACCTTAACCTCCTTGATACAACGCTTTTGTAGTTACAATTTGACAAGTATTGAGTATAAAAACAGACAGACCAGTTTTTTTTTTTAAAAAAAAAGGAAAATGGGCCGCGCGCTACACGCGCCGGCCCAACTGCTGTTCATATACGCACTCGAGTCTACCAAATACGGTACACTCGGGTGTACCATATAAGAATTGGTGTAGAGTTTGGACATGTGGCAAGAAACTGCAAGTCCATTTGTTTGTTTATATATATATATATATATATATATATATATATATACACACACAATAACTCTTGTGTCAGGCGGACTGATATATCAGGCGAATATTGGGCAAATAAAAAGTGGTGCTAGGTAAGTAAAAATCAGTACTAGAGTGATACTGATCGAGAAAACAGGTAATACTAGTTTTTGGGTCGTCAGTACACATTTTTGGCTTACCAGTACCATTTTACATGCCACCAGTACTATTCGCCTGATATATCAGGCCGCCTGATATGATAATTTATGATTTATATATGTAGATTTAAGGTAACGATAAACATTATTTTGGACCATGGAAAGAATTTCTAATTTTATGTCTTTTTCCTTTTGAATTCATAACTTCTGGGAGGATTTTGAAGCTGGTTATGATCGGTTCAGATTTTGTTAGCTTTAGTAAGGATGGCGAAATTCATCGTTGGGCTGAGATATGCTTGGGCGCAAAGTAAGGACTTCAAAGAGATAGCAGAGATTGGGCCTGGGCCTGGGCCTGGGCCTGGGCCTAGCCAGCCACACCAGCCCTACTGATCACTATTAAAGGAGGAAGTTCAACTGCTTTGCTCATGACTAGCTAATTGAAGCTCAAATGCATGAATATTCTTAGTAGATCATGGTCCAAAAAGTTACTCCTAGGTTACAACTTTCTTTGTAACCTCCTTAAAATTTAACCTTCTTCTAAAATTGTGATCTGGGCCGTACTCAATTCAACCTATGTTGAACTCACATTAATCAATAATGATACGAGCTGATACAATTGAAGAGAATGCAGAATGGCGACTACGAAATGAACAAGATCTTCGATAGTAGGTCAAATGATGGAGTAGTACTTTGTAGGCATAACCACAATAGTAATTGTGACCAAAGTAACTCATCAGATAAAAGAGGAAACGCCAATTAATTCGGACAGTATTTGTAGCAAGGTGGTGGATTAGGACACTGACATTGCCTCAATAACACGACCGATGCAGCTTACCATTGGTGTCACTAATGCCACCTTGGGAAAACATAAGATGAAAAACCTCCAAATCAAGCTGTATATATATAAAGGACGTTCACAAGAGCTTATCAAACAAGGTTAGCTACAACTTAACACAAACTCAAATTGTGTAAAGGACATTCAGAAGAACTAAACATACTGGTTAACAAAACATACCGTCCTAAATTTATAAAGAGATTAAAGTAGAAGATCCTTCAAAGGGATCTGAACAAGACACAAAAATACGTGAGGAAGCAGACTACGTGTGTTAAATAATATTAGCTCAGCAATTTTGATTTCTTCACATTGAGAAGCCGATTCAACAAATACTTAAAGAAGAATCATGAGATTGGCTTACACCACTAGAATCGCAATAAACTGAACTAAACTGTACCAAACTGAACCGAAAGAAAACTGAGTAATTAGTAATAATTTTAAAAAACTTGAGTTGCAGAAATGAATTGCACGTGTAGGAATTATTTCAGCATTAATTCTGCTTCTGTTGTAATTAGTTGAGGTTGTTAGTGATGTCATCAGGTTGTTAGAGTTGTAAATAGTCTGTTACAGTTAGCTTAGCCTTCTATTAGCTCAAGATAGCTAACCTTTATATACTCACACTCTGTACATTTGATTAATTCAATCAATTCAACAAGATCAAAAGATTTCTCTCTCTTTCTTCTCTATGTCTTCTCTCTGAACAAACATGGTGTTAGAGAAAAATTGTGCGATCACCTTTATGAAAACCACATAAATTTTCTTTTCTCTTTTGTTTCGATTGAACAAATCCTTCTTGTTCGATCAAGCTTCATGTCAAATCAATTTTTATTTTGATCATTTGTTCCTTCGATCGATTGAATTGCTTCCTTCAACCAATCTAGCTCCCCTAATTCTATGGTTTCGATTTGTTCCTCTTCAATGGCGCCCATTTCCATCGATGTTTTGGATCCGCTGTACTTGCATCCTTCTGAGTCTCCTGGTTTGGTACTTGTTACAAAAGTCTTTGATGGCACTGGCTTCAACTCCTGGAAGAAGTCCATTATGATCGCATTGTCGGCAAAGAATAAGCTTGGTTTCATCAATGGCAGCTCAGTTTCTCCTGATTCGAATTCGCCTCTCGTCAACTTCTGGATCAGGTGTAACGACATGGTAATCTCTTGGCTTCTGAATTCGTTGTCTAAAGAAATTCCTGAAAGTGTAATTTACTGCAATTCTGCTTTTGAAATCTGGAATGAGTTGATGGTGCACAACTCTTTCAAGTGCAAAAATATATATGTTCTTTGAGTCAAGGTGACCTTAGTATTGCGTTTTACTTTACTCATGCCAAAACCTTATGGGATGAGATGAGCTCTCTGTATAGTCTTCCACCTTGCACCTGTGCTGCTATAACAATTTGGGACAAGTTTCATCAAGATATGAAACTCATACAGTTCCTAATGGGACTGAATTCTGCTTACGTTCCTATCCGATGGAATATTTTGATGATGAAGCCACTGCCAAGCTTGGGTCAGGCCTACTCCATTCTTTTGCAAGAAGAGAAGCAGAGGGATATGCAGCCTAGTTCTTCTTTTGGATCAAACTCTAGTTCCTTCAATGTTCAAAGAGGTTCTCAATTTCAGAGACCTTTTAATTCTCCTGGCAATTAATGGCAGAGGAATTGGGAGGAAAAACAACATCACTTGCAATTACTGCAAGAAACTTGGACACACTATCAAACAGTGCTACTAGCTTAATGGCTTTCCCTAAACTTCAAGTTCAATAAAGGAAAGGGTGTGGCTGCAGCTGTGCAAGGGAATTGTAAAAGTAACAATGCTGCTTCTGTTGATAACTCAGCATCTGGGAGTTGTATTCCTGGCCTTACTCCTGAACAATGCTCACAACTTCTGAGTCTGCTCAATACTTCTCAGCCTAATGACAACAACAGCAACAACTTCTCTAGCAACAACATTCTTCATGGTTCTGCACACTTTGCAAGTATTACTTTATGTTCTTCGCTTACCTCTATGGGTTCTTGTTCTTGTAATGTGTGTCAGTTAGTTGCTCAAACATGGATCATTGACACTGGAGCCAGTGATCACATGTGTTGTGATGCTTCTTTCTTTCAAACCATTAAACCACTTGCTAAACCTTTCAATATTTCCTTGCCCAATGGAAATTCTGTTTCTGTGACTCATGCTGGTGATGTTTTTTTGCCTTGCAATATACTTGTTCATCTTATGTTGTTTGTACCTACATATAAATGCAATTTACTCTCCATTCCAAAAATAACTTCTCAACTTAAATGTCAAGCCTTATTCTTTGCATCCAATTTCACTTTGCAGGGCCCTTCAATGAAGAGGCCACTGGTGCTTGGTAAACTCCGTGGGGGCTTATATCTCTTGGATAAGTCTACTTTTTCTCATGATCTTTGCACTGATGTTTCCTGTCTTTCTTTCCACAATAATGTTTATGATTGCAATTCTTCTGTTTCTTCTGAAGCTGTTCTGTGGCATATCAGATTAGGACATTTTCGCTTGTATAAACTCAGACAAGTGTCTATTGTTCCTATTGATAATAAATGTAATTTTGTGTGTGATGTTTGTCATAAAGCAAGACAACATAAGCTACCATTTCCTCATAGTTCCATCAAAACTTCTGTTATTTTCCAACTCATTCATGTAGACTTGTGGGGTCCCTATAACACAAAAACTCATGATGGTCGTCAACACTTCATCACCATAGTGGATGACTTCAGCAGATGCACCTGGACTCACCTATTGCATACTAAAAGCAATGCTTTTGACATAATAAAGCCTTTGTTAGCATGATTGAAACACAATTCCAAACCAAACTTCAAATTCTCAGATCTGATAATGCCTTAGAACTTGGAAAAAGTCAAGCAGCCATCAAGTTTTTCTCTAAAAAGGACATATTACACTAAACTTCATGTACTGACACTCCACAATAAAACGGAGTTGTGGAAAGAAAAAACAAACATTTGCTTGAAACCTCCAGAGCTCTCCTTTTTCAATCAAACCTTCCTATAATGTTTTGGGGTGAATGTGTTTTAACTGCTACATACCTCATTAATAGATTCCCCACCAAAGTCCTAAATGGTTCAAGTCCTTACCAACTCCTATTTGGCCACACTCCTCAATACAACCACCTTAAACCTTTTGGTTGCTTATGCTATATGTCCAATTTGAAAAGAAATATAGACAAGTTTCAACCCAGAGCTGCTCCCTATATATTCATAGGCCCCCAAATGACCAAATTGGTATTCTTAATGACCACAAGTGGACAATTTGGTATGTAAATAATCTCCGGTGACATATAGGTATTTAAAATGAACACCGCCAACCAATATGGTATTTTAAAATGAAATACGTGTCATATTCCCCCAAAAATACGCCGGGATACGGAATTTCGGTATTTTTTTTTCATTTAAAACGTATTTATATGCCATATAATCGTATTTTAGACGTTAAAAACGAATTAGTGCCTGATGCGGGAAAGGTTTCTCCCACGAGTGGTTTTTATTTTTTAGCGAATCCTGATTATTAGATTAGCCCTTCTCCATATGGGGAATATGGAGATGGAGATGAATGTGTAGAAGAAACAGTCTATTGATAAAGATACTTTTTCCAAAATCAAAAGAGCAATTGGGTTGAAAAAATAAAGGATTTCTAACCATCTTTGTTTTATTATCCTATAAAAAAAAATTAGATGGAAAAAAATAGAGAGTCCGCTGATGAATTCACCTGTCCCCGAGGTGTCTATTTTTTTTTATAGAATACCTTGTTTTGACTGTATCGCACTATGTATCATCTGATAAACCAAGAAATCCTCCACTTTATATTTTCTTCTTTTTATTTCGGTTGAATTTTAAATGGAAGAATTCCAAAGATATATAGAACTAGATAGGTCTTCGCAACACAACTTTTTCTATCCACTTATCTTTCAGGAATATATTTATGAATTTGCATATGATCACGGTTTAAATAAATCTATTTAGTTGGAAAATGCAGTCGTCGTATTTTGTGGGGTATTTCCCTATTTAAGAGTTATTTTCCCATCATTAGTTCTGTATTTGCCCAATTAAGAGCTATTTAAGAGCTCTTAAATGGTAAAATGCCCCACAAAATACAAGATAAAATACAATTATATGGCATATGAATACGTTTTACATGAAACAAATACCGAGATTCTATATCCCGGCGTATTTTTAGGGGAATATGACACGTATTTCATTTTAAATACCATATTGGTTGACGGTGTTCATTTTAAATAAATACCTATATGTCACCGGAGATTTTTTATATACTAAATTGTCCACTTGTGGTCATTAAAAATACCCATTTGGTCATTTGGGGATTCATAGGCTATCCTTTTGGCCAAAAAGCTTATAAAGTCTACAACCTTGAAACACACAAGATACACACTTTCAGAGATGTCCTGTTCCATGAGACAATCTTTCCTTACACAATTCATACTTCTTCTTCCCCTCATATATTTCCTTTTTGCCAACCATTCACCTTTGATTCCATTCCAAATTCACAGAACAACACACCACATTCTGAGAACAACACTCCACCACATTCTCCTCATATATCCCCACACCATTCTGATCTTATTAACCCAACACAAAATATACCTGCTGTTACTGATCCTGCCCTTACTCCAATGCTCAGAAGATCATCTAGAACACATCAACCACCTGCATATCTCAATGACTATGTGCATAAATGTTCTTCTTCCTGCTCTGCTATTTGTTCAAACACCATTACTTCTTGCTGCCAGTCTCCAATTTCTATTTGTTTTCATGCCCTCTCCGATCATAGTAAGCAATTAATTGACACTATTTCACAAGTCACTGAACCCTCTTATTATGAGGAGGCTAAATGTGATCCTGCATGGGTTGGATCCATAAAGAAGGAGCTCCAGGCTTTCTCTGCAACCAATACTTGGGAACTGACTCCTTTACCTAAGGGTAAGAAACTTATCACGGGAAAATGGGTTTACAAAGTTAAGTTCAATTCTGATGGGTCGGTTGAAAGGCCTAAGGCAAGGTGGGTGATTAGGGGTTGTTCTCAGAAAGCTGGTATATAGACTTCACTGAAACCTTCTCACCTGTCATCAAGATGACAACCATAAGAAGTTTGATTGCTACTGCTATAAAGAAGAAATGGTCTATGTGCCAATTGGATGTGAACAATGCTTTTTTACATGGGGATTTAGATGAAGAAGTGTACATGAAACCACCTCTAGGCTTGCCTCTTCCTTCTCCAGACTTGGTTTGCAAACTCAATAAATCACTTTATGGGTTGAAGCAAGCCTCGAGACGATGGCATGCCAAGCTCTCAGAGTGCTTTAAATCTCTGGAATATACTCATAGCAAAAATGATAACTCATTGTTTTCTAAGAAAATGGGAGATTCTGTGGTGTTTTTAACTGTATATGTTGACGATTTTGCTCACTGAGAACAATGTAGCTGAAATGGATAAGGTGAAGGCTGTTCTTGATAGCACATTCAAAATTAAAGACTTGGGTTCTCTCCACTATTTTCTGGGTATCGAGGTTCTTCCTATGCCTCATGGTGTTACTCCTCACACAAAAGAAATTTGCTACTGATCTTATTCATGAGTTTGGGGTCTCTGATGCTCCTCTTGTCTCTCTACACCTTTGGATTGTTCTATTAAGCTTGGGTCTGATTATGGTAAACTGCTTTATGATCCTACTTTGTATACGAGACTCATTGGCAAGTTGAACTTTCTAACCCACACCAGGCTAGACATTTCTTTTTCTGTCCAACACTTGAGTCCATTCATGCAATCTCCTCGAGCTCCTCATTTAGCTGCTGCCCTGCATACACTTTAGTACATCTAAAATGATCCATCCCAAGGCTTATACATGAATGACTCTCCTTCCTTTGGCCTTGAGGCTTTTTGTGACAGTGACTTGGCTGCTTGCCCTTGTAGCAGAAGATCAGTGAGTGGTTATTTCATTATGCTTGGGAACAGCCCCATTTCATGGAAGTCCAAATAGTAGTCCACCATATCCTTGTCCTCTGCTGAAGCAGAACACAGGTCCATGAGAAATGTCACTTCTGAACTTGCTTGGTTGAATAAACTTCTAGCTGAGTTTGAAGTTCCTGACTTCACACCCATACCTCTCAAGTGTGACAGTAAAGCTGCTATTTTTATAGCCAAAAATCCAGTTTTCCAGAACTGGACATATTGACATCGATTGTCATTTTGTTCGAGACAAGGTTCAAGATGATCTGCTCTCCCTTTCTCACATTGGCACTCTTAACCAGCTCGCTGATGTCTTCACCAAAGGTCTACCTAGCAAGCTGCACAATAACATTCTCTCCAAGTTGGGGGTCTGTTCTTATAAGCCTCCTTGACCCTCCAACTTGAGGGGATGTAGGAATTAGTTCAGCATTAATTCTGATTCTACTAGTTGAGGTTGTTAGTGATGTAACCAGGTTGTTAGAGTTGTAAATAGTTTGCTACAGTTAGCTTAACTCAGGATAGCTAACCTTTATATACTCATACTCTGTACATTTGATTAATTCAATCAATTCAACGAGATCAAAAGGTTTCTCTCTTTCTTCTCTCTGAACAAACAGCACGCATTATGAGAACGACAGTATGAATAGGCATAAACTACCAAACAGTTTAACTAGTATAACTAAATTAATACACAGGGTCAGGGATAATGTTTCTGCGCCAAACAAAACATGAGATTCTTGCAACACCTAAGAGATCCCCAAATTCCATTTAATCAGCACGGAGATTCCGCAGGAGGAAAAGACAGAAAATCAGCACAGAGATTCGGGAAAAAAGCAAGAGGTTACCAGCAACATAAGCAATGTACCGTTTTTTTATGGTCATCAAACTCGATCCTCGTGACTAGCACACCCCTAACTAAAATACAATAACATCCATGTTAACCTGTCTCGGAAGCTTCAATCATGATTTGTTTAGAGCTTCGGATTCTTAAACTGCCGACTAAACCGGTGTTAGTATGGTTCAAGAAATGTGGTTGGTCATAATGAAATAGTTGTCTGTGAACTAAAACAATGCTATCAAGTACATGTCATTAGAGCAGGCCTTTTTAGATGCCCCTACTCACATAGATGAAGGCTGAGGTGACGCAAACAACCAGCTGAACTGAAGTAGAGTGGAGTGGAGGGGAGCAGAATGAATAGTAATATGTGAGACAAAGTAAGTTGTAAAATTGAATTGAAATGAATGAAGTACGAGAACAAACAAAATGAATAGAGCATGAGTGGAAAAAATGAGCTAATCAGTAATCATTTAAAAGTTCCTTGCTTGCTTACACGAGAATGAAATGGCGCAACTTTATGAGCTCATGATATTGATACCCTGCGTATTATCAGCTGAAAAGAGTACAACAAGAGAACATAAGAAATCAAATGGTAGGAATTAGCAGCAGTAAATACCCAACATATTGTCCTTTATGAATCCGTAATCTATCTGAGATAAGCTTAGAACCAATCTATTTTGGTCATCTTCATTTTGGTGTCATTCTTCACCCACTACAGCTCACAGGTTAAATGAGCTTAGTGTTCTTGCCCTATTGTTGTACACTCTGAATGAAAAACCGATTGCACAATCACAGGCACCGGTCAATCACAGATGAACAGCAATCACCAGACAATTATATATGACCTGTGACTTCCTCTACTTTTGGAATTCTGGGCGCTTGCACCCAACCCCCATCAATAGAATCAATACCCCCAACCAACCCATCATCAACAAAATCGCCTACCCTTTTTACTTTTAACTCCTTGGGCTGAACAGGGTATTTACCCGAGAAGCAGGCATAACAGAAATTTGGTGAATCACTACCTAGCAACTTCTGCAAGCTATCAAGCGGTAAAAATGCAAGTGAATCCGACCCAATAAACTCTCTAACTTGCTCCACATTCAACCTATTTGATATGAGCTCCTCTGGGCTAGGAGTATCGACACCATAATAGCATGAACCAATAATAGGGGGACTTGCAATCCTCATATGTACCTCTTTGGCTCCCGCCTCCTGAAGCAACCTAACAATCTTCGAAGAAGTGGTTCCCCTAACAATGGAATCATCCACGACCACAACCCTCTTCCCCTCCAACACTGCTCGAACGGGTGCAAGCTTAAGCTTAACCCCAAAATCCCTAATCTTCTGGGACGGCTCAATAAATGTCCTACCCACATAATGTGACCTTATCAACCCTTGCTGGAACGGAACACCAGCCTTAGCCGCATACCCAAGAGCAGCAACAACCCCAGAATCAGGCACAGCAATAACCACATCACAATCAACCGGAGACTCGGTAGCCAAGATCTCCCCAAATGCCCGCCTAGACTCATAAACCGACTTCCCAAACACAATCGAATTAGGCAACGAAAAATAAATATGCTCGAAGATACACTGCTTCGGCTCCGGATGGGGCATCAAGCACAACGACTGAATCCCATCTTTGTCCACAACCAAAACCTCACCAGGGTGCACATCCCTCTCATAAGTAGCCTCAATCAAATCAAGTGCACAAGTCTCCGAAGCGAAAACAACAGCCCCATTACTCCTCCTCCCCATAACCAGCGGCCGAAACCCATGCGGGTCACGAACCGCCACAAGCTTATCCTCAGTCAAAAACACCATTGAATAAGCCCCTTCAAGCTGCTCACAAGCATCAACAATCCTCAAAAAGAAGGGCCTAGCTTTACTAATAGCCATCAAATGAAGCACAACTTCAGTATCACTGCTAGTATTAAAAATGGAACCATTATCCTCAAGCATATGCCTCAAAGAAGTATAATTCACTAAATTACCATTATGAGCAACACCCACTGACCCAAACCGATAACCGGCTACAAAAGGTTGCACATTCTTAAGCATAGAAGCACCAGCAGTAGAATACCTTACATGACCAATCGTCGATTCTCCCGGTAACTGGTCAAGCTTCGATTCATTGAACACATCAGAGACCAACCCAACACCGGTAATCGACTGCAAAACGCCGTCGTTTACAGTGACAATACCAGCACCCTCTTGCCCACGATGCTGAAGGGCGTGAAGGGCAAGATAACAGAGTCTAGAAGCTTCTGGGTCGCCATAGATTCCCACAACACCGCATTCTTCTCTGGGTTTTTCGTCAAATTCGATGGATTTTTCATCTGGGTAAGTTTTTTTTGTGGTGAAGAAGGCGGAAATGGGGTTTTGGGATGATTTGATTGATGTGGGTTTGTGGGTTTGTTGAGGAGAGAGAGAGGGAAAGTAGGGTTTAAGGAGGGGTTTGTGAGAGGGAGGAGAGAGAAAGGTATGTGGGTTTTGGAGAGAAGGGCGGAGGGAGGTTGACGACGCCATTAATGGGGTAGAGAGAGAAAGTTAGAGAGAGAAAGATAGGGAGAGAGGTGGTGGTGCTTTGTGAGAAGCTTTAATGGCGGGATTTAGGGTTTTGAGGAGAGAGAGAGAGATAAGAGAGTGAGTGGTTTACGGCGAAAGGAGGTTAAGGTGACGGAAATTTGAACCGACTTTTGAGAGGCCAAACGCTGTGTTTTTGGGGTAGTGTGGGGCGGTGAGGTGGTTGAAACGAAGCGTTTTTGAGAGAATTTGTGAGTTTAAGTGAATGAATTGGGGTTGTATGGGGAATTGAGTTGTTCAACCTTGGTGGGTTTTCCATCTGAATGGTTACTACGTGTTGTAGGGCTTGGCATCTAGTGAGTAATGTAGTATAGGAAACAA
>BSSO01007244.1:0-11144 GCA_030267885.1 Mesembryanthemum crystallinum | reverse complement strand
AGAGGATTTATTTATTTGTTCTTTGTAACAAATACACAGAGAATTGTACCCCTATATTCAAATCAATACAAAAAATTATATTTGTTCCTTATTTCTTGTCTTATTTAATTTAGACACGAAATTTGTGTATACAGGCTCAACTCAGTCCGCTTTATGGCCCAATAGTAATTAGGAAACATTTCAAAAAGAGAACCTGACGTTAGGGGTAATAATTAAAAGGGTGCCTGACGTTTACCTATTCCCATTTTGAATACCCAACCTTTTGAACTAATTTGCATTTAGGGTCCGATTGGTTGGTATCATGAAAAACTCTGTAAGAATTGTGAGTCAAATTTCTTTCATGGTGTTGACACTCATATCATTATTTGATTTGAAATTTGCTTTAATGACTTCTACAATTCATGGAGTCGAAACACTTGTACAAGTGTGCTTGTCTCTAAGAATAATCTTGATATGCTAGTTATGCCATCAACAAGTAATGAAGCATAGACCTTTCATAAACATTTTTCAACCTTTATTTGTTCCTTTTGTGGATTATTTTCAACCTACTTCACCCTCTTATAAGCAAATCAAAATTTCTCTTCAAACTCTTCCCCCTTTTCTAATGCAAACCTCTATTGGATTGCATATTCTCTAAAAAAAATTTAGTAATTCTAACAAGTTTTCACAACTTCAGCCAATCAGACCCTAAATGAGAATCAATTTAAAAGGTTGGGTACCATAATGAGAATAGGTAAATGTAAGGCACCCTTTTTATTATTAACTCTAACCTCGGTTACCTTTTTTGAAAACTTTTCTAGTAATTATATAAATATACATAGTTCTATTTACGATTTTATTCATTTTATAACACGCATCGACTAGTAATAGTTGAATTAACAGTAATCAAAGTAAATTGATCTATGTTTATTTGAATATTGAACTGAAGTTTAAGCCAAGCCGCATGAGCCTAAACTGAGCCTTACAAATTTTGGCTTGGTGAGTTTCGAGCTAAGCCTAAGTCAAGAAAAATCTTAAAGAACTGAGTTTAGGCTCGGCTACATCCTTAGATATAATCTATATAGATATCATATTATTTCTAATGGCATGGTGTAAAAATTTTGAATGGTTAAACAAAAGTTGTACTCCCTTTATCCAATATTTTTCGTTACATAGAGAAAGTACATCTAAACCAACGAAAGAGGAGAAAGGGACGTTTATTGCAATTTTACCCTTTGTTTTGCACGTAGACCAAGAAAAGTGAAGAAAATGGAAGGGTAATTTGGTACTTTCATAATACAAACTTACCAAATAAGAAAACATATAAAAAACCGAGACACGCCAATAAAAAATACGTAAAGAAAAATATGGTACGCTTAAAAAAAACAGAAGAATATATCTTGTATCAGGTGGGCTTTTATATCAGGCGAGTATTGGGTAAACAAAAGTGGTATTGCGTAAACAAAAATTAGTACTGAAGTGGTATTGGGGGATAAAAAGTGGTACCATTATATGATAATTTGTGGAAAAAAAATACTCCCTCCGTCCCCCACTTATCTTAACAAAACTCTCAAAATCAAGTCCCCTACTTACCTTAACATAACTATATTTTCCTTATATTCTCCCTTATTTACCCCCACTATCCCTTACATACAATAAAAAATTATACTTTCTCTCTCCAATCACTCTCTCTATTCATATTATTTTAATGTTTCTCATACCCACTTTTATCAATCAAGGGCAAAATAGTCCAAATACACCCTCCTTAATTTTTGTGTGAATAGTGCAATGTTAAGGAAAGTGAGGGACGCAGAGAGTACTATGTTTTGGCAGATCAATAATCAAATTCTCCTTAATTTTTTTTGGTGCAAAAATTCTCCTTAATTTGATTACTACGTTAGATTATACAACCTCCATTCTACAATGAAGGTGACGCNCCTTCATTGTAGAACGGAGGGAGTAATAGATTGTCATGATATTACGCAAAAATGTACTTTCCCATTTCTATTTTTTCTTTTTTATATACTAATCTATATAAATAGAAGGGATATATATAGTAACTGGGTAAGAGATTTGATTTGGAGAGATTTGATTTGTTGCTCATTCTTGTCAAAACAGAGAAAAAAATAATAAGCTCCCTTCTCCACCTCTCGCTCTCTCTCTCTCTCTCCACTTGTTCTCTATCTACACGCTCCAAACCCCCCATCTCCCACCCCAGCAGCGCAGCGTTGTAACCCCATCTCCACCGGCTATCGGCCACTACCCATCCCTCTTCTTTCTTACAACTCCATCATTCAAAAACCATCGTTGCTGTTCATGTTTTAATAGTTATGGTACATTCTCTCTCCTCTCTCTTTTCTCTCCCCTGTGTGGTTAGATTTTCTCTCTTCTGAAGGGCTTGAATGTGGATGTTTAAGGTGAAGCCCAGCGTTGTAGCTTAGTTGATGGGCATCTTGTACGGTGGTCCTAGTGATCCGGGTTCGAATCCCAATGTGGATTCTAGTCGTGAATTATCAATGTATGGGATTTACGGTCGCTTTTATCGAAAAAGGGACGACGGAAGTGGAGGAGGGGATAGATCAAAGGTGCATGTGGTGGAGAAGGGCTGGCCGACAGTTAGGGTTAGGGGAAGGTGGGACGGTACTGTAGCAAGGAGAATATTGGGAATTTTTTTTTGTGGAATTTTTTTTGGGTTTTATGAAAGGTAGTGGAAGTAATTTCTCACAACTATTGGGCAAATTTGTTTTGTTATTTTGGCCGGAGAGAAACGCTAGTGTCAGTGGCGTTTCCGAAATCGGCTGGTAGGGTTTCAATTCGGCGAGCATTGGCTGCTGCTCATACAAACCCCTCTAATGACACGTCAAACCGCCAATTTTGTTTGTTATTGTGTAAATTGTTTGTGAATTAACTGCATTCATGAGTTGTGCTGATTTTAGTTGTTCTTGCTGTAGATTGTTGGACTTTGATTGCTTTGTTACTTGTTGATTGTTGAAGTCATCTCCAAATGCTAAATTTTGCCAGAACGAGAACTCCGACGAGAAACGGTAGATCGTTGCCCTTAGGAGGTGGGTGATTTTCATCAACACTTGCTCCTTTAGCCTCTTTTGTTTCGACTTTTGCTCTCCAAATGCTCTGTTAAATCATGTTGCCTAATTAATATAAAAGGGGAAAAAGAGAAAGAAAGAAACGCTAAGTATGCTTCCAAAGATGAATTTGTGGCTTGTTCGTCATCTGGTTTTTCGTTATAGCAATGACAAGATTTATCCTTTGTCCCTAATTTTTTACCTCTTTGTTGGCTAATGTTATTGCCCTTGTTCACCTAATGATTCTGCTGTTGAGTTTTGTACCTATCAGAAGATGACTAATATACCGGCTTTTCATTGAGAAATATATGCATATACTATCATAAACTTAGCTTCTGAGAAGTGTAAAAGGTGACATATTTTTTTGTCAAAGTATGTTGTGGTATTTGTGGATGTTTCTGCCTAATCTTTCAGCTTCTTTCCATTTTGCAAGTAGGCATGGATTATCCTGATCCAAAAAGGAAGGGCAATGTTATCGGAAAAATTCTTGTTGCGGCTGGCTTAATTGCATTTTGCCTTATTATGATCAAGCAGTCTCCAAATTTCAGCACCCCAAACCATGTAAGTCAGTGTTCTCTATATGTTTATGTGTCTATACACAAAGGCATTTTGGGAATTTTGAGAGTGATATCCATTTTCTTGCTATTTGAGATGTAGTAGGCTGCACTGGGGGAGATTGATATCTTTTGGGTTGCAAGTGTGAATCTAATATATACATGACAAATATGGTTGTTGTGGAATTTATCTCAACCAAATATGCAATGGTTGGAGCTATCCATTTTGTAGTCAATGACAGTTGTCAGAATTCAGAAAACAATAGCTTGTCTCACTTTCGTGGGCCAACTTCTTAGACTATGAGCACAAAGGAATACGGCTAACTTCAAAAAGTTCAAGGAACCAGCTTTTACTGTCAGCAATATCTGGCTATTAGTGATGTTTTCTGAAGAGGGCATTTGAGCCTTATTATTGAGCATATAGGGGCAGCTGGATGGGTAGTAGGATTTGGGTTGATGTTTTNTGTATTCCCCCCCCCCCCTTTCTTCTTGCTTTCAAAATTCATTGAACATAATTCATTTACGGAAAATTTTCATTTTGGGTACCTGACGTTAGGCCTAATTGCAATTTGGGTACCCGTTTTTTCAATATTCTCATTTTGGGTACCTGAAATTTTAAAAACTGTCTCATTTTGGGTCACTTGACTAACGGCGTTAAAAATTCCGTTAACATGCTGACGTGTCATTAGTCAAAAACTAATTTAAAATTTCCCAAAAATTTGTAAAAAATTCTAGTAAATAACTAAAACTAAACATTTCATAACTTTTGAAAAAAATTGGGAATTTTTAGAAATTTTTTAAGAATTTTTTGCTTAGAGGCACGTCAGCATTTTAACAAAGTTTTTAACGCCGTTAGTAAAATAACCCAAAATGAGACAATTTTTAAAATTCCAGGTACCGAAAATGAGAATATTGAAAAGACAGGTACCCAAATTACAATTAGACCTAACGTCGGGTACCCAAAATGAAAATTTTTCCTTCATTTACTATGAATCGGTCTTTCTGTGATCTAGGATTGTCACTGTACATTTCTGTAGTGGATACAGGGAAAAAAAAAAAAAAAAAAACTTGGATGTGTGGGATTATTTAGACTATTTGGTCCTCTCTTGGCATACATCTGTTCATTTCATTGTTCTTATTGTTATTATTTTTTCTCACATATTACTATTCATTCAGTTCAATGCATTGCTTTCAGCTTAACTCCTACATTTCACACCGCTAAGCTGAAATGAACATAAACATGGACAATTATGTTAAAAATTGAAGTCACCACATAATCATTGAAGTAGGAGATTCTTTTGTTCTTTTCCTTTTCTATTTCTTCCTTGAATAAGCTTGGAGTAATAGGAGTATAAATATTGGGTTGAACCACCTTGTCAACAGCATGTGTCTTCCTGGACATAACTAAAATTTGACTGCTTGATGTGCTTTCATTTCTCTTTTTAATTTGAAAAGATTTTGTATTGTTTAACCATAGCATACATGCTTTGGAGATTCCATTAGACATTATCTCGTTCACCATTAGTAATAGTTGCACCTAACCTGGAGGTGTTGTAATAGTCTGTGTATTATGGCCTAGTGACTGGATTTGTAGGACACCATCACATGTAATGGTAACACATGTTAACTTTTTCCACTGTAATGTTCTCATATGGCGCTTAATATATTTTTTTTCTGCTAATGGAATTTGTGCATTTCCTTTTCTGGTATTCTCTTCTCTCGACAAAGCTTTGAGAAGGAATGATGCATATGTTTATAGGCATTGCTGGAATTTTTGTCATTGCTTCTGTATGCCAATACTTTGATATGGGATTCTTTGTCATTATTCATATGTCCTTATTGCATTTATTTTTCTTGCATCCAGTTTTCCCTCCGTGAACCGGGTGTGACTCATGTCTTAGTAACTGGAGGTGCTGGCTACATTGGCTCTCATGCAGCATTAAGACTTCTAAAGGACTCATATCGCGTGACCATTGTGGTATCTCCCCTTTCCACCTTTATATTCGTCCACCATATATTTAGCTGTTGAAAGTTTGCTAAGACAAGGGCTTTCTTAATTCACAGGACAATCTTTCTCGTGGAAATCTGGCAGCTGTTACGATTTTGCAACAACTGTTTCCAGAACCTGGACGACTTCAGTTCATTTATGCTGATTTAGGAGATGCCACTGCTGTATCCTATCTTTAGGTTGTAGGAACCCTTGGTTTAATTGCTTTTCAAGTTTATTTTGTTTCAAGTTTTCCTAGAATTTCTAAGGCATCATACCTTATGCTATTTAAGATGCAACTTAATCGACAAAAGCCATGCCTTGTGGAACACAAAGAGAAACAAAAAGATAAAGCAATACTAAATGATTCAGACAATGCCTCCATCTAGTACAACCATTGCATACCCATTGATTTACAATTTCAAAATTTCTTTTTTTTAGTTATGTTCTTCCCTGCAACTTGCTAATAGTTTCCTTTTATGATATTGTTCTTAAAGAAACTTGCTAATAGGTATGTTCTTCTGTTATGGATAAGATTCAACTTTAAGTATATTTATTAATAATGAGTATAGTAAATAGACATGGTCTGAAAGACCTGTATCCTTCAAATCCTTCAAATTTCCTTAATGTAAATGAAGGTGAACAAAATTTTCTCACAAAATGCATTCGACGCTGTAATTCATTTTGCTGCTGTGGCATATGTTGGAGAGAGCACTCTTGACCCACTTAGGTATGTTCTATTTCTCTATGTGTCTTTGGAGTGTTCAGTTGTAACTTGTATATTATCACACATTATTGGGGCTATCTTAAGTACTTGTTTTCTTAAGTTTGAAAATGACTAGAGATGTGATGGATAGTAAGTTGAAAGAAAGTTTTTTTTTTTTTTCCTTCCCTTCTTCTTCTTCTTTCTTTTTGGCTGTTTATCTGTATGTCATCATCTTTCTATACTGGAAAACTGTGGATGGAAATCAGGTTATGTTTGGCTTACAAGTTGCATCAGATTCAACTGTAGTTGCTAAATGACAGCCCATTCATAAGAAGAGTGCAATACCTCGGTATAACAGATCCATGTTGCTTCATGTAACTGGTATAGTGGTATTCTAGCTGGAGACAAATTTGTGTAAATGAAAAGCTAACTACTCTTCACATGTTAGCCTGCTACTGATTAATGCTGATCATGTGAAAACTGTCCTAACTTGTTCAATTGAGAAAATATATATCTAAAAGTTTATTCATGAAGCAGCTCAAGATGATGGCTTTGAGCTTGCTTTAAATAGAGTATAAAGTAGAACATCAGATGACCATTTAATAGAGTATATGTTTCTTTTTTAAAATTTAAATTTGCATTCCAACTTCATCTTCTTTTTTTTTTTTTTTTTTTTTTTTTTTGTTTTTTTTTTTTTTTTAATTGGTCCCAGTTCAGTCCTGCCCATCTTGGTCAGGTTGGGCTGACTGGTATGGTATTTGGTCCACTCTGTGCTTTAGTCAAATTTGTTTAAAGTTGTATTTGATGATTGATATCTCATATCTGTAAAAGGTCCTCATCTTTCTGTGGACTATGTTGGACAGATATTATCACAATATTACATCAAACACATTGGTAGTATTGAAGGCAATGGTTGCACATGGTGTACAAACATTGATATATTCTAGTACTTGTGCAACATATGGTGAGCCTGAGAAGATGCCCATAACAGAGGAAACTCCACAGGTGACAGTTTTTGAAGTTTCGAGGCATTGTCCATTATTTTCAGTTGCATCTGACATTCTGGCTAGAAAGTGATAAATAGCTAATAGTGCAATTTTTAATCATGCTAATTCTGATGCTGGTTCAGATTCCCATCAATCCGTATGGTAAAGCTAAGAAAATGGCTGAAGATATGATTTTGGACCTCACTAAGCAAAATACAGACTTGGCTGTCATGATCCTAAGGTTAGTTTTCATTTCATCAATTAGACTATGTAGAAGCCAAAGGTATGCCAGTCTAAGATGTTGTGTACAATTCTGAGACAGTTCAGAGCATATTCCTATGTATTTCAATCGAGAATTATTGTGAATATTTGCATTCTTAATATCTTAGTATGCATGATCTTTGTAGAAGTTGCCAAGTTGTTACTTGACATGTATTATTGGATGGAAGTGTGTCAGGTTAATTCCATATATCATTACTTTCCCTATCCCCTCCATGAAAAAGGGGAAAAAAATAATCCGTCAACATGAAAAATGTAATTAGAAGTTTGCATGTGATTTCGGGTGGGTCGGGTCGGTTCTAGGTCGTGTCATTTCGGTTTCGGGTCATTATCGGTTCGGGTTAGATCGGGTCACAATATTATTTGGTTCGGGTTAGATCGGGTCACAATATTATTCGGTTCGGGTTTGGTCGAGTCGGGTTGAATCGAGTTCTTGCTAATGTCGGGTTTCGAGTCAACTCGGGTCGGGTTATTTCGGGTTTCGGATTAACACGGGTCGGGTTAGTTCAGGTTTCTATAGACACGGGTTTTGAATTAAATTGAATTTTAGGTCATATTAATATGAATTAAGCTTAAGTTTTACGATTTATAAAGCCAATACATATGAAATTTTGATTTATTTAAATTTTATTAAGTAATAATCATATTTTATTAGTTTAGATCTCATAAATTCAAAGTATTCGATTATCAGATAGACTTCAGTTTGGGTCAATTTCGGTTTCGGGTCAACTTCGGGTCGGATGTTATCGAGTTCGGGTCAATTCTTTTATCGGGTTAATCGGATATCGGGTTAGACCGGATCGGATCGAGTCGGTTTCGGATAATACTATTTTGATATATTTTCGGGTGTCGGGTGGGTCGGGTATCGGGTGGATTGGGTCGGATATCTCGGCTCGGGTCGGGTTTTGCCACCTCTAGTTCTGGGGAGACGAGCGAGGGTAAAGGGATGAAAGTTACCCAGAGATGTGAAAGGCTTTCTGACTTCTGGTGACTGATTAAATCTTATCTCTTCATGTTACATCCAATATAACTCTTTGTTTTTTCAAGGTATAAATACTTCTGATGCGACCAAATGCAATTTCATGAAGCTCTAAGTGATAGGATTTTGTATATTAGCTTTTTTCCTGTCTTCACTGTAAAATAATCAGATTTTGCGTATCCCCAAGTGCTTATTGAAGTACAACTCATGCTGCATGCTTTGTTCTTGAGAGTTGATGATTGCTCAAGTTTTATCTTGCTTATTATCTAACCATCGTTGGAATGTTCAGATATTTCAATGTAATTGGGTCCGATCCAGAGGGAAGATTGGGAGAAGCTCCTAGACCTGAGTTGCGAGAGCATGGAAGGATTTCAGGTGCATGTTTTGATGCAGCACGCGGAATAATTCCTGGTCTGAAGGTATGCATTATGTGGCTACCTGTTTAGTATCTAAATGACTAATGGAAAAAATTATTGAAATGTTAAAAGATCACCCAGAAAGAGATTCAGCCTTTTGCTTTACTAATGAGTAATGACCATATTATCATCAGGTCACCTGTTAGATTGGGGGAAACATATTCCGTTCTAATATTCCTTTTACTGCTCTTCCAGAAGAACTTATGCCTGCTGATGATCGCTGTACACTTATAGTCTGGTAATTTTTTTTATTTATTATTTTTTTGAGACACTACAGGTAAGAGGAACAGATTACAAGACATCAGATGGCACCTGTGTACGAGATTACATCGATGTGACGGATCTGGTTGATGCCCATGTGAAAGCCCTTGAAAAGGCAAAGCCTGGCAAAGTTGGAATCTATAACGTTGGCACAGGAAAAGGTAGGTGACAGATCATCTTCATAGCTCCCTGTTCAAAACCCCCTTTCTCCCCGCACAAGTCATGTAGAAAATGTGTAATTTAACTTGTATATTTAAGTGGAAATTTTCTTTGATCTGTATCACCAGGTAGATCAGTCAAAGAGTTTGTCGAGGCTTGTAAGAAGGCGACTGGCGTGAACATCAAAGTCGATTATCTCCCCCGCCGTCCTGGTGACTATGCTGAAGTTTACAGTGACCCAACAAAGATCAGAGATGAGCTCAACTGGACGGCAAAGTACACACTTGAAGTAAGTTTACAGATGGCATGGAGATGGCAGAAGGCTCATAGAAATGGCTATGGAGCTGCATTAGCTACGGCTATTTGAACGAGTTAGCCCCCAACCTTTAGGATCTCATAACGCTGGTATTGATTTGACCCTGTATTCGGATCAAGCAGCGGCCATGATTGATAGATATGTGAAGGTCGTAATATTGGATGGTTATAGCTTATAGGTATTTATTTCTTATTGTTACAAATTAGTATTTATTGAGTAGGATAGAGTAGTAGGGAGCATTGGTGCATTTGTTACATTATGTGTTTGCCCGAATGTATGATGCAATAATAATTATATTGATATTAAGTGAGAGTTTCTTGTAGTTTTGTAATAATCCTCCTGGATTCGGTGCAGTAGATTTATGTGAACCAGCATGAGGAAAACGGAAACCAAGTAGGAAAATTGAGGACAAGAAAAGAAGAGTATTATTGTAAAATGCCTGTGCATAATGCTAGATAAGCATGCTTGAATAACAAAGAGAAGTTACACACATCAGATCATAAAGGAGAATTAATTTGCAGCTGTTTTACATGTACTAGTTGTAAGCCCGTACGATACACAGGTAAGAAGTTAAAAAATGAATTAAAGCTAATAAAGTAATTAGTAAAACATTAAAATAATATTATAAAAGCAAAATCACAATTTTTCTATTTCTATATTATCTAATTTAATATTAATATATACTCTATCCGTTTCACTAAAATTTTGACACCCTAACACGGTATTTAAGACGCTACTTTGATCATGAATAATTGTATTTATATAAACTCGAAAATTTATAAAAATTTGATATTTTGAAAATATTATTTAAATCCAAAAATATTATTTTTACTTTGAAAATCATTATACTTTTTCATATATTAATGGTCAAAGTTTGAAAATTTTGACTTTAAAGAGTTAGGGCGTCAAGATTTTAGTAAAACGGAGATAGTACATGTTATAAAGGAAATTTTTCAAAAATGGTGGCCGAGGTTTTGGGTAATAATAAAAAGGGTGCCCGACATATACCTATTCCCATTTAGTGTACCTAACCTTTTGAATTAATTTTCATTTGGGGTCTAGTTGGATGATGCCATCAAAAACGCCATTAGATATGTGATGTGTCCATAACTATTCATGGGAATTGTCTATATTGCCCTCTGCTTTATCCTTACTCTCTATCCCATTTTCCTTCAACAGGTACACACCACCGGTTCCGATGGCACACCATCGCCCTGCCATAGATTTCACTTAACTGAAAATTGCCGCCGTAGGTGGAAGGGTGGGGTGACCATCTGGGATTCGTGGGTGTTTTACATGGCGGATGTGGGGGAGATGGGTGGTGGTGCGTGGCGATACGGCGGCGACTCGACGAGACAGGGGGGATCCAAGGGAGAGGGGTTGTGGTGGGTAGCGAGGTGGGGGGATCTGGAAGTGAGGGTTGTAATGGTAGTTTTGCA
>BSSO01007243.1:0-11144 GCA_030267885.1 Mesembryanthemum crystallinum | reverse complement strand
AATTGGTAAATACATAACTGAATCAATGAATTATTTTAAAATAAAGTATAAATAGCTTTTTGTCAACAAGTATAGAACATCCGTCCACACTCCCACTAAATGTCATCTCTTGTCCCTCTATACATTTAACGTATAAGCTTTTTGTCTATTTCTTTTATTAATAAATTGGGATATATGAGTTATATGACAATGCACAAAGGGTTGAGATTTACCGGGACATGAATGTGGTACATAGAATGGGACAGATGATCTCTATTGCTCTATAAGATGATGGGGGAAATAATTGATATGGTTGAGAATAATCTGGAAAACTTACACCTTAAAAAAACAAAAAGGAAACAATGATAGGAAGACCAAGTCCACAGTTGAGCATCAGATTCAACTATCAAGCTTTGTACTGTCATAAGTGGAGGGTATGCTTGCATAGGGGTCACTGAATGCAGCAAGATTTCCAGGCCGTGAAAAGACAATCTGCATTACACAAGATCTCGTGTTAATTGTCGGATCTATAACTGTAATGAGTATTCAACAAAATGTAGCCAGTCGCACTTAGCTCCCCAAAATGCTGAAAATCTGCTCCAAATTGACTTGAAAGCTTGACGAGAGGTTGTTTCTAATTGAAACATGATATTGATAGTAATAGTTTCTTCGCTTATTACGACTCTTTTCTTCTTCTACCCCCCACCCCCCAAAAAAGGAAATTATAATAGCTTCTAGGGCATTTTGATACCCACAACTTCGACATTAACCACCCTCATTGGCTAATTTACTTCATCTTCGGATGTATTGGAATTTGCTGCTGTGTTCCTATTATTTTCTGCTAAACCTTCTACTTTGTCGCAGTACCCCTACCTTTTACAGCTTGGTTACAAGACAATCATTTTGGCGACACGAGACTACTGGGATTGGCAGGAAACTATTACTGTAGGATAGTAGTTTCAAGTAAGCGTTAAAAAAGTAGTGTAAATTTCTTCTGCTTGATACTTGTTACAGTGTTGGTAATTTAGGAGCTGCATAATGGGCTTTTTTCTTTGTTTTAATTACTCAAAACAGGCATATACAAAACTCGAATGCAATTTATGGGTGATTTGAAAGAATCTCAATGTTAAATTGGTAACAGAGCTGCAAGGACACAAGAATACCTGATAATTTCCTAGTGTTCGTGTCTTGAATCCAGCTGCACAGTAGTCAAAATAGTATTCCCATGTTCTGATGAATTTCTCATCAAATCCGAGTGAAATGATTTTGCTGGAATTGGAGAAATAATAGTAAGCTCATCAATCTAGAACGAACAGACCTAGATGGACTATAGCTATCAGAAACAGAATGGCATGAAATGAGCTAATCTACACTATATTGTTGAAACTTGGTTTTGCCCTCTATGGTTTGGCCACTCCTTGTGTCATCATTTCATTGGTAACTTCTAATGAATGGTTTTTAACGGAAAAATAAATAAATTAAACTATTCAGATTTAATTTCTTTAACCTCTTGGATATCATACTAAGCATCATGCCAATTATGCTAGCAACTATAATATGTTACTCTTTGCTCCCTGTATTAATATGCACCATATGAAATAAGAGAAAATGTTACTTTTTTTGACTCTTCCACACTTTTTTCCTTTATCTAAAGTTTAATGTTTTCATTTATTCATAACAATTTTGCTACTTATTTGTCACACTATTATTAAATATATTTTTTTGCTAATTATAGTAATTATGGAGTATATTTGCATGTAGTCTAATTTTCATTATTTACCAAGTATATTCAAGTTGATAACCTGTATGAATTATTACATTAACTATATACAATGCGTGGTAACCTTCATAACAAAGATTTTTTTTGTTTTTCTAAAAAAGAAAAACTTGAACCTCGGTGCATTGCACGCTATGTTACCCGGACTCTTCATTTCACCTCAAGTACCCGTGTCCGACACTAGACACTCGACACTCGGACATGGGTACGAACGCTTGACACTTCATTTTAGGCTAAAAACATGCAAATTTTTCAAAATATTGCCGAGTCTAGGTAACGTAGATTGCACGGGGTCCCAAACAAGGGTGTTTTTTATAAAATGGCTCATTTAAGTTTTCTCACGAAGATACCTTCTTCAGCATATGATTTCCATCTAAGGTACAGGCTTATGATCTCAGAGGTTGCAAATTTTCCATTGTCTTATTCTCCAAATTGGTTGCAAGGCAAAAGAGCAAAGGGGCTTAGCTGACTGATCAGTAATTAACTCTTTCCACAGGCTTAGCCGATTGATGAGTGAACAACTAACCTTTGGTGCTCCAAAAAGTTTTTCCTCCAGCATCTTAGTGTTTGATAGTAGTGTATCCCAATGTTCTCCAGGTGCTCCACACTGAAAATAACGCTGTTCAGCATCCTAAAAGATAAACAAATAGAAATTTCGCAATGCTTTTATCAAGTTTTCACTTGTGCAATTGCACTTACCAAAGTCTGGATGCAGTGGCCATTGCTGACGTTACTCTGCTCAAGGAAGGGAGACATCCACCAGGAAAAATGTATTCTTTTATGAAATCCGAGCTTCTTCTATACTCATCATACCGCTCGTCCGGTATTGATATGAACTGAAGAAGGATCACCACAAATTCTCTTAGCAGGACACTTATCAATTACATGAACAAGACAACGGTATAGTTGTAAGGCCCTAAGTAGAAAAACAAGCTGCATATACTAAATACCCACTCCCAGAAGTCTGGCATCTAGCAGTAAGTGCCTAGACAAATGACACTATCACAAATTGTGCAAATACAAGCTGCATATACTAAATACCCCACTCCCAGAAATTCCATTCAGCTCTAGTTAATACCTGAAGAACAAGAAGTCCATTAGGTGCCAAGGCGGACTCACAACAGTGGAAAAACTCCTCCATGAATTCATGCCCTACAGCTTCTAGCATCTCACTGATAATAAAGAACAATGGTCAGAGAAACACGAATTAAAAAGAAACTAAATAAAACAGAAGAAAGGAAAGCAGAAAGGGAGAAAAGAGCTAACTCATCTATGTGCATTACTACTTCGTTCATAATTAATGTTTCAAGATAATAGTCCAAATTACAATTTAATAGTGACTACCATTATGTCTCAGTAGAGTCCATTTTTCCAACAAGAGCTTAAGAGGTTCTCACCATGAGATAATTCTATCATATTTTTGGCGTCCTGGCAGTTGGCGATAATCACAGAGAAGAAACCTTATGCGATCCTGTTAGTATTTCAATTCAACTTATGTTAATTAAAAAAAAAAAAAAGAAAAGAAAAGAAAACTTAAGCCCCCATGATGATGTCAAAAGATAAATGTACCTGTAACCCAGCCTCCTTCACTCTCTGTTCTGCCAATCTCAGTTGCTCTTCTGAAAGAGTGATGCCAGTGTATCTGCATCCAGTTCGCTTCACAACTTCAATAGCAAGGCTACCCCAACCACAACCAATCTCAAGCACCTCATGATGCTTTTCTACTCTTGCCTAGATTAAGTCAAAATTAATGTCAGCCAGTCTATAGGACTGGAATATCTGGTATAGAATAGAAGACTGAAGTCCATACCTTTTCTATCAAAAGAGAAACTTTTCTAAACTGTGCAACTTTTAAGTCTTCATTTTCAGACTGTAAATCATCAACACAAATATAAAGAAACTCAAATATGAGCAGCACCAATTAACAAAATTGTATTATGCTTTCCAGCTATTATGTTTAAGTTGAAAGACTTCTTCCTTTCAGAAAAGAAAAAAAAAAAAAAAAAAAGAAAAGTTGAAAGACTTCAGATCTAACCTCAAAGATGGCACACGAGTATGTCATTGTCTCGTCCAAAAAGAGGGAAAACATTTCGTTACTCTGCGATAAATAAACAAGAACAAATGTAAGAAAAGGAATAAGTGGGAGCAGATTGTATCAGCACGATCATAAAGAATCACATTGAAGAGCATTATATGAGTAAATACATTTCATCTCAGCAGATTGCATGTTGTTATACTGACATTTCATAGGACTGTAAGCAATGAAACTAGGGATTTACCGACTGGGGAATGAATATTACACTCCCCTCATGCTCCCTTGTTGATTCATAAGGTGGCACATCGTTAAATCAACACTTAAACAAAATATTCCACCTACTGAAAAAATTTACCCTGCCATTTTCAATGAAGTGGAGAAAAAAGGGGAAAAGGAAAAGAGCATTGAAAAGACGAAATTGCTAGTAAAAATGAAAAGTTGACAAAGGCTTCAAACGATATGCCAAAAAGGATCTTCAAAACATAGTACCAATCGGGCTTAGAAACTTTGGAAAAGTGAAGGTCAAATAGATTGCTTGAGATTATACCAGGTCATAATGGCGAGAAATATTCCGACGAGCTTGTGTCAGTGTGTTTTGCTGAGAAACATGTTGGTAGAAATATCTTGCAGAGGCTACCCCAGCTGTAAAAAGCATCGGTGTCCACCAGCCCCTGAAACCATTGGCAGAAGAATATAGATGATTTACATGTGTAGGTGACAGCTTTGTAACACACACTAATCATAGTTAAAATATACCTCTTTTTGTTAACCATCGATGCAGAAGAGTTTAAATCTCTATTGGCGATAAATATCTGCACAAGAAAATTTGTCAAGCAAATACTTGGAATGCACCAAATATCAGAACCTAGGTACTTGAACTGCAATTTCCTATTTTACCATGAAAAGGTTTAGAAGACCTTCACTTTTGTCAACAAACGAGAAGTCTCCGTTAATAAATGAATCAGCAAGGCCTAAGTCAGCTTCTGTAGCAACCTGTGTGAAAATGATTGATGCTCATTCAATATGGTCAAGTACATAAGTGAACGACACATGCAATCAAGGAAGATACCTTCCAATAAAACTGGGGGTTGTGAACCCTTAGAGCAACTTTCAAGGCACAGTTTTTGCTCGACCCTTCAAAGGTCAGAATCGTGCCTCCCTCCTCCAATAAACTGTTGCATTTAAAAAAATAAACAGAAAAGTCAGACCTGTCAACATTTATTTTTGTTCAGACATGGACATAGAAAAACTTCCAGCACAGGTTTTTATGGGGGGCTTTGGTTTTCTCAATCAATCATTTTGAAAAATAAGGTTTGGATGCCAGAGAAATATGGGTCTCAATTTTACTTAAGACACAAATAGGGGGAAAATATGATGAAGATGAACAATGTCCTTTCATCCAACATGCTAGGCACGTCACGTTTAGCACATCCACTGAACAGAGGAGGATGCATAATAAGGTTTGGATGTCTCTTCATTTGTCAATGATGATAAAATGGACGCCAAATTATACAAAAGCTATAAAAGTTCGACAGAATTCAAAAACAGATTTAACATACATCAAACAGCCAGCACAGATGAAGCGCCTGAGAAATCTGGTCACAAATAGGCAAGCTGCTGCTTCTTTTAAAGAAGGCACCATCTGTTTTGGGTTTGTTAGAATGCTGACACTTCTTCCTAGCAAACCATGTGCAGCAATCATGCCAGCCTGAGAATTTTGCAGTCCACACCGTGATTAGTTCCATCAGTACACTTCAGGTTGGACAAGATCTAAAATGACTTCCGATCTGCACTTAATTTTCATGCACTATGAAAACAAAAACAACAATAACATGTTCCCCCCACCCACCTGAAAAAAAAAAGAGAGAAAAAGAAAAGAAAAACTTTACGACAAAAACAAAAACACAACATGATTCCTACCGAAGCAGGGTTTGAGACTAGGGACATTAAGATATATTGCCTCACCCTGTCATGAATTAGAGAAACAACTATACAGTTTCATGTTCATTTATCTGGAAACAAAAAACAGCAGAAACTATACCTTTAACCCATCCTCATGGAAGCCATAGCCTGCAAATTAAGAAAAAAAATTACTAGATACATGTGACTCGACAGAACTGCGAAGCTAGCAGCTGATACATATACATAATTACATATATATACACACTCATACAAACAACAGTACCACAACTCAAACTTTTATTACTATGCCATTGGACTTCTAACTATAGAAATATAGCTTAAGCCCCCAAGCTGAACAAAATCCCTCCTCTACATCTTCCAAACCCACCTTGTGACATGTAGATCAATAACTACAGCTTGAGCCCCAAAGCATGAATAAAATCCCTCCCCCTCCATCTTCTGAACCCACCTTGTGACAAAGACTCAATATTTGATTAGAGTGTACTTTGATCAGTGAAAATATTGTGCCTGATGCTCCTAAACACATTCTTATTTTCGATTTTTCGTTGTTGAAGAAAAAGGGTGACCGTATATCAAAAGAAATATGCATTTCAGGAGGATAATTCTAGACTTCATTAATTCAACTCTTACCTTGATATGCTCCACAAAACCAAATTCCTCTTGTTCCTTGAATACGATTGAGCTCAAGTGAAGCCTTTGTCGCTGCAACAGAGGGTACAGGATGACCAGTTGACCATTTGAGCAACACATTCTCTGGCGGATGAGGTGGATTAAGAGTCACAAGGAAAGGTATATCTGTCTCACTTATATTCTGCATGCTCCAAGATGGAATTTTTAAGAGGAACATAACCAAGGGACATAACAAAACATTAAAGAAAACAATAGACTACAGATAATAAACACCACTGGAATATTGCACTGGCATAGCAAAGATAGTGAATAGTCGGAAATCATAATCAGCATTGCTCATGTTTTCAGTGTTGACACAGACACAAGTGAACCAAGTTCATTTACTCTTGTAAACACTATGTCTCCTTCTCTGCTGAAAATTCTGTTCCAAGCATGGGCTACTAATTACCTAACAGAAACAGCATAAAAAAAATTGAAAGGATACTGTTTCATTATAATACTCCTAGCTTTAATGCTCACCTACCATAACAAGCATCACATGCCAAGAAGCTGTCACATCTTCAGAATCATCAAATTATCAAAGGAAAGGAGTCAGGCTACATCAGTTATCAGAACATCCAATTTCAAGCATATTCCTTGAATCTTTATATGTCCCATGTTCATCACACAACCTCAAAATTTTCAGAATAAAATAAGACAGGTACGAAGTCTTAAAGTATGGAGATCCAGGAAGACTGATATTAAATATACCCTAGATTACGTTTACACTCATGAATAAAATGTCAGCTAATATGGAGAGAACATATACCTGCAGTACGTTTAGCCAGTATGTCAAGCACAGTTTACTGTCTGTGCTCCCCAGAAAGTTCCATGAACTCCATGCTGCTGGATTTTTAGGCATGAACATTTTATCACGATGAAGGAATATATCACTGCCCACAGAGAATTGAAAATTGCATGTTGATTTTAATAGGTAAATAGTAAAATAAATAATTCAACATCGTATGCCCCATATTTCTGAAGGCAATTAGAGTGTGGGAAGGGGAAAGAGAAGAAACCTATTCCTAAAGGACAAATCTGCCAGTCACATAATTTCTTAATTGTTGCCATGAGAAGGAATAAATCAACACCCTCCCTCAAAAAGCATGTACTCATTATGAATTTATGATAGGTAGTAATACATGTGTCAAGGAGGCATAAGGATTAAACTTTAAAATACAAAAGACCCAAAAGATTATCCCCTAGTTAGAGAGAGACCAAAGCCATACCTATAGACATATTGGAAAGCACCTAGTATGCTTGTTTCATCATATGTTGCTTGTTTTCCTAATAGTCTTATGGCATCTGGGGCATGAACAGCTATAATGCATCCATCATATACATCCTGTAAACCGTCACCCCAAGATATTGTACAACCTGCAACAGCATCAACATAGTATATGAGACACCAATGCAGATCACTAACAGACCATTGGCCAAAAAAACAAAAGATAAAATAAATATTTTGGTCCATGAATTAGCAGCACATCAGTATCTTCTCGCAAACTTATTGTGGACAAAGAAACAGTTATAACTGCCTCCTAAAGTCTCAATGTTGTTTATGAAAGTTTACCAATAAGAAAGCTACATAAGACTTTTTCTAAAATACATTTAAACGTTGCGACTCACCCTCTTCACTGGTTGAAACAGAATGCACCTCACACCTGGTTTTTACTTGACTTCCTCTAACCTCAAGCTCCTCTCTCATCTGTGAAAGATACCAAACATAAATTAGAGGACAAAATGAATGAATAACTTGCAAGACATGAATGATTACAAATACTATTCTAAGTTATATCTTGCATCATAAACAACAACCCAAAAAAAGTAACTTGAACCTTATTCACGTAACAATGAGAACGTCCTCTCACAGTAAGCCATTGTGGACGTCCAAATAACTGCAAGCAATGAATGTTCAACCAATCAGTTAGAGAAAGAACGGATGGAAAACGAAGGCAATAGATATATCTTTAGTGAAATGAACCTGAAGCAGGTGATGATTGCGACAAAAGGAAAGTATAGAAAAGGCAGAGAAGTTCATCACGGTGTCTGAAGGGCAAGACCAAATTGAAGCACACATGGGAACCTACAAAAATTTAGTACCAGGTCTTGCTGAATATAACGATGAAAGGCATGGATTTTAAGAGGCTAAAAACATGTGAGCAAGAGCTTTGGCAATCTTACCAGATAAGCCTTCTGAAACAAATCAGAATAACCTCTTGACTTGATAAAATGCCCAAGAGTTTCAGTGCGGTCCATGTCTGGGTTATTTTCTAGCTCTTCAAGGTAACTTAAGGAAGGAGTTAAGAGTCAGCACCAGCACAAGGATTAAGACAACATACTAGGCATACATCCACAGGACCTTAAGTGATCAAACTAAGAGAAATATGACTTTTAGCAGAAATAGAGAAATGAAGGAACTGTAAAATAAACCTAACACCATTCTAGCATATAAGCGATAGCAACTAGTTGAATTTCTTTTATCCTATTTTATGAATGCAACTAGGTGGCATCTTCAACAAACATAACAAGTGTGCAAGGAACCCAACTTCCTGGGAAAGATAACATAAGGAAAACAAAAATAAAGAAGTGATGTATAGAGCTGGCACTCGAATCATAAGGAAAGAATTGATTGGCTTACATGATCACATCATCTTTGAAGTTGATCATTTCCTGAATCATTTTCAAGAAGTATGGGTTTAGTGCATTACTCTTCTGTGCAAACAAACCTCTTAGGCCATTTCGGCTTCCCCATTCACATCCCTTGCCATTGTCCAGACTCACTGAGAATGACATATCAGAGGACTCCATGTCAATGTCAAGAGTTTCGAAGAGCTCCATCATATTTGGGTATGTAACCTGCCCAATGAGCAACAAGTTTCTAAAGTTAGCTACAGAGGAATAGTAATCATCAGAAGAAGACCTGAAAGTTAAAACATCAACTGAGGATAGTAGTAAAACTCATTAGCTCTTGTTAGATATTGAAAGAAAGAAAAGGAAACTTTCCTAATTATATTTACCGCTAAGTTCAACTACCCTCTCTCCTCCCAAAGATGAAAGCAAACAACTTATAGTTTTGCATGATTACCTCTTATTTTACTTATAAGTATCCACGTCCAACCTTGGGACACCCAAGATACAATATGACTTCAAAATAGACCAAAAATGAAACTCAATGCGAAGTCCAATGTTGGAATCCAAACCCATTGCCAATCAATGCCCTCGAGTAACATGGTAGCAAATATATCTAAACTAATTTAGGATACCAACTATTCAATGTGTCAAAAATCACCAAGACTCTTCATCTAGCATAAGTAGCACAAAGACTGGCATTCTTGATCATCACCCAAGGGGTCAAATACTCAAATGTAAGTAGTCTTACTGAACTTAGATCTGAAGTTTTCATAGACCCATGACTGAAATGCAATGACTGTCAATAATTCACTACAAATAAGTACATAGCAGATAAAGTGCCTTATTCTCTAGTGGTTACCTTCACAATTTCCATAGGCTCTACTTGGGTTCAAATCTCCCGCTCTTATGTGATGGATTCTTATCATCAATTCAGTGAGTCATCTCTTTCAACTCCACTAGAAATGAATGTATTATTTAGCACCCTTACCGACATTGATTGTACTTAATAACAATTGCGAATGGCACTCACAGAACTTGCCTGAAAATCCTCATCTCATGTATTCTTCTTCTTCTTCTTGTTTCCCTTTTCAAAGAAAGGGTAACCCTACTTCTTAAACCATGGCTAAATAGTGTATAACATAAAAACTAGTCTATTAATTAGCGGTGTGTTCATTTCAACTTACCCATTTTGCATTCAGTTTAATGCAATTCTGTAACTACTTTTCTCTCTCACGTATTACTATCCATTTAGCGGTCATTGAGTTTAGTTGAAATGAACACCCCCCATAAGTTAAAACACCACCAAGAAGCTATCAAATGTCCTGCCTTGTAAATGAACACCCCCATAGTCCAAACTACTTATTATTCTCACAATAAACATTGCTGAATCATATTCCACTTCAAATAAAGTGCAATCTTCAAAGATATGTGGGATAAACATAAGAGTATGTGACATTGATTAAGTTGCTGTTTCTGTCTATAAGTGCAGATCAATAAAAAATTTCAGGTGCCCAAATATTTACTACTTTCATGGATTTTAAATGCTACTACAATCATTCAACATTCAATTTTAAAACCCAGAAACTTCAACCGAGAAGCAATTTTAGCAGAATCGCCAATGTAAACGAAAGGGGGAAGAAAAACTTTGTGCTTTTAGTTTGTCATGAAAATCAAAGCAGAGAAGAAGTACCTAATTGTTGGTGATGTTCATAATTTGGCAAATTTAGAGAGAGAAAATCACTCCACTCGCTCCATAACTCGAACTGCATTTCGACATGAATTTTGCGATTCGAGCTTTTCATTTTTGCCTTTTGTTTTCGTTTTTAGTCCGGGGCGTAAGATTAATGTATTAAGTACAAAGTAATCATACGAAGTTAGGGTTAAGTACATTTTGAAGTAATCATACGAAGTTAGGGTTAAGTACATTTTGAGTAGCTGAACTAAAATCATTTTGGATCAAGGACCAAAAATTTTTGGATTTTTTTTTTTAAGAGTTTTTTGTGAGTAACCCCTTATATAATATACTTTTTGTAAAAAATCTCCTTATATAATTTTTTTTTGTGGGAACCCCCTTATAAGTTACTTTGGCCATGACCAACCCCCTTGTTCAATTTTCCGACCAATTTA
>BSSO01007242.1:0-11145 GCA_030267885.1 Mesembryanthemum crystallinum | reverse complement strand
AGGATTTAATTGGTCATTAGTGTGGGTGTTACAAACTTTAATTGAGTTGTAACTGTTGTTGACCCACTAAATGCTATTGACTAATTAAATAGAGGAGTTACGCAGAGGGATCTATAAAAGGTCTGAGAGATGTAAAGTAAGTCACTGTCGACGAGTACTAGAATAACAAGTGGAGAGTTCCTTGTTTCTAGCAGTTGTGAGTGCGGCAGTATTTCAGGTGAAAATAGTCAGAGTTAGTGAGATTGATGTTATCCCATTGTACTCTTGATTATTGATAGTGGAGTTACTTTTGTGCGTGGAGGTCCGCACCGTGGTTTTTCTCCTATTGTTGAGAGGGGTTTTCCACGTAAAACTCTTTGAGTGTCGATTTAATTTCTTGCACTTTATTTCTCCGTTTATTGTTGTGGTAGTGAGAATAGCGTAATTTTCCCAACACTCCCTCCCTTAAAGCGAGACAGTTTAAGCTGTTGACCTTCCAATGATATGTCTAAGAGAAATATGCAAAAGCTGCTCCCATTTAACATCTGTGCCAAACTAGTTGTTTGAGTTGCCAAACTTTTGCATAGTTTATAATTATTTCCTGGGGAAGGTTGCTGATATTCCATTATAATCTATGTAGTTAGCTGCCTTTCTGGGATGAAAGGTTTGGGGGGGGGGGGGGGGGGGGGGATACTGTATGCTTGCGCTTAGGAGTTTATCCATGTATAAATTTGCTTGAGGAATAGAAAGAGAAACATGTTCTGTTCCTATAGTCATTTGCACGCCTGCAGATACAATAGTATGAATGGATAAACTTTCTAGAAAGAGCTTCTTTATCTATGTGAATTAACATGGGAAAACCGTTGAATGAAAGAGGATGAATGGATGATCATTGTCCATTAAGTAAAGGGAGGGTTTACTCTAGTGATTTGGTCAGTTCTCGTTTGCTTGCTCTTCTGATAGACCAAGGGACCAGGGGAAAGCTATAGGGAAAATCCTTGCACACAAATTAAAGTTGGAGCACTTTGTTCGAATGACAATAGCCAATCGATTGATAAAGATAATCCGGATAAATTGTTCATGCAAAGAAATATCCTCATGTGATCCTTACTTTTCTCTTTTGTTTAATTTACATTAACCTGTGAGCCTTACCTATGTTTTATGAGACCACTTTAAAATAGTGAAAACTACCAACGACATTAGAAAGTAGAATTACCATTTTTACACATATTTTCAAGTGGATGAGATCAGTCGAGTGGTCTCAGTTGGAGATGGGACTACACATGTCTATCGGTGTATGAGATTCAAGCAGGGAATGTGGACATTTCCTGTGAGTGAAAGACATAGCTTTCTTAGTTAAAAGGGAAGATGATAGTGATTGCTATTTTGGTAATGGTACAACTATTGAAGGAGGAGATCTTATTCCTGCAGGAAAGGCTATGTTAAGGCATTTGGTTGTCATGTTGGGATTACTGATGGAAGAGGGGTTCTATGTGCATCCCTCGATGAGAATTCCATGATTTAATTATCGGATAGTGTCAGGGAAGCATTTTTTTAAGTTCNAATTCGAGTAATTTTTCCATACCAACCAACTGAAACAATTCATCAACACAAACCCTCAAGAGAGGAAGGTACCTTATAAGAAGAGCTCTTCCTATGCCTCATTTGGCAAATTAAATGTGAGTTCCACATTAGAAGTATTACTTATCAAATCCATTGATGTTATTTCTTGTCTATATTGATACTGCAGCAGCACTTATCGGTCCGATAGCAACATGCATTATTGGTGTCGGTAATTCTGCAGTAATTATTGGACTTTGGCCTGCTCATTTTATCTGGAGTTGCTACTGTGTAGCAAGGTATGTAGTCTTCCATAGATTGTGTTTCACTTTGTCATGAACTTTCATATGTTTTATGCTCTCATCTTCCCGTCTCTGATGTTCCTGTGTCTGTTGGTCTTTTTGATTCCAGAACCAAGAGATTGGGAATGGTTTTGAAGATTTTATTACTGTTGTCACTGCCAGTGCCTCTGGTTCTTTGGCCTGTTGTTGGTATTCTTGGAAGTTTTCTAGGAGGGATTGGGTTTGGTTACTTTGCACCGTTACTTGCGACCTTTGAAGCTGTTGGCGAGAATGTTACTGACAAATTTTACCACTGCGTAATGGTAAGATCCAGGTCTCTTTGCCATTCTTTGTTGGTTGCATTTCTATTTTCACAAGCCAATTTCACTGCAAAATGGTAGTTACACAAAGTTCTATAATAAATAGTAGCTTTTCTTTCAAGTTCGAGTCCCCTTAGGGCCACTGGAGGTTTTTCTAGTCGTTAACTTCAGGGCCCAAGGAATTAGTCGGGCAAGGCTTGGAGATCCATTTTTTTTTTTTTTAAAAAAAAAAAAAAAAGATTCCTTTATCTTTATTGGCTATTGCATTGCACTTCTGGAGACCCCTGGACCTAATGTTCAATGTTCAGACTATCATGAATTTGTTTCACCGCTGCTACCTTGTTTGCTAAATTTGTTTATAAATAAAGATAAAATAAAAAATAGGGATAATTTCACTGAGGTATACCGAGGTTTAACAAAAATACACTAAGGTATACCGAGGTTTCACAAAATACATTGAGAATTTGAGATACACTGTTTTGGTGACTTGAATGCACCTCAGTTTTTGGGTGATTGAATCGACTAAAGTATACATTGGATCGAAAGAGGTAATGGTTTCGTTTGCATGTGTAATGATGGACCACTATTGCTTATAATGGTTCCCAAAGCATAATTTACTAAATCCAATCACAGAAATTATGAGTTGGAATTAACTTTTCAAATTTGTATACCTCAGTGTACTTTCCAAAATGTCAGTATACCTAAGTGTATTTTCGCTATACTCAATTTTTTTTTTCCAAGTAAAATAAAATAAACAAGGAATGAAAGAAGGTGAATGCCAAATAAAAACACCATTCTTTTCATTAGAAGTTCCATCTCTGTCACTGGCTATATCATCCATGGTCAATGTTATATATCAAGAAAAGTTTGCTTGCTTACATGTCAATTTCATATCAGGATGGTTGTTGGCCAACAATGGAAGAAAGCTGCACTGTTGTGCGTGACTTCACTGATTTTTGTTTCCACTCCTACTTCTCCTATATGGATGAGCTCAGTATGAACGTATCTGCAGATGAGAAGCCTCTGGATATAAAGTATGGAAAATCTCCAAGTATCCTTCACTAGAAATGCTTGTCGGAAGAGAAACTGTAACAGTTTTTCAGACTTTCCAATGTCTATTGAACTCACTCTGCTGTTGGATCTTAGGTTAGCAAGACTGCCAGGCTGTTTGTTGGTCGCAATGCTTGCTTTGTTGGCGGATGTTCCTTTTATTACTGTTGTGGCACTTTGGAAGAGCCCGTACATGCTTGTTACTGGATGGAAAAGGCTATTAGAAGATTTGGTCGGAAGAGAGGGGCCGTTTCTCGAGACAGTATGTGTCCCATTTGCTGGTCTTGCCATTATTCTATGGCCCCTTGCCGTGGTTGGATCAGTTATTGCTGCGTTTCTCTCTAGTTTCTTTCTTGGACTCTATGCTGGAGTTGTTGTTCATCAGGTGTGCCTTTCTGGTTTTTACTTTGGAAAAATAGTTACATACCTGCTATTTCATGAAATTGAGTTGATTTTGAGTACCTTTTCATGTTTTCAGGAAAATTCTATTCAAATGGGACTTGCATACACTGTAGCTATTGTTTCGCTATTTGATGAATATGCTAATGATTTGCTCTACTTGAAGGAGGGCTCACGCCTTCCAAGGTACCGTATACAACTTCCAAAATCAAACCCTTTTGTATTTACCTCTACATATCATAGTACTGCATGAAACGTATTTTTCTCCTGACTCACTCAAGTTGCCATTGAATTGTTACGATTCTGGAATCCTTCGGACAGCCAGGCCAAGATATCGTAAAAAAGTGACCACTTCAATGGATAACATTCATAAAAAAACCTCATGCAATGGTGACAACAATGTTGAAAAGGATGCTAAGGAAGTTCTATCCAACTCCAAGTTGATGTCAGAACGCTCTAGGACATTGAAAGGTGCAATTCAGCATTATAGGCCAATAAAAGTAAGGAACATTTGTTATAATTACTCATTTTAGAATTTATTACAGCTCACTGAAAATCAGTTTCAAAATGTGTCAGATACTGGATTGGCTGTTTAAGTCGTGTGAAGTGAATGGAAGAAAACTCCTTCATGATGGTTTGATCAATGTCGAGGACATTGAAGATTGTGTTGTGAGAGGGGACAGCAAGAAGTTGGGTGTCGTACTCCCTGCATGGTGCATTATGAATTGTTTACTTGCTTCAGCTAAGTCAGACTCACTTGGTTTAGTCATTTGTATGTATATATCTTCTGCACTTCATATATTTCATTGATTTGTTTACATACATTCTCTCACCATTGCGGTTTATGGAAATTCCAGCTGATGAAACTGATTTGTTGATAAGTGACTTGCCAAGGGATAAGATGTTTCAATGGTTCATTGGACCATTGTTGATCATGAAGGAGCAGATAAAAAAGCTTAATATAGAGGAAAGTGAAGAGATCTGTTTAAGACAGGCAATTATGCAATGCAAAAACGAGAGGCCAGAGGATTGGGATGATATGGGATTTCCATCAAAGGACCCCGTCAGAAGAGCACAACTGCAATCTGTCATTAGAAGGTATGCCTTACTTAAGAAGGAGTAATGAGTGCTTGATATTCCATCTAAACGAGAGTAATTGCGATTGCTTTACTACACTAATATGAAATGGTGGTTCTTCAATTGTGTGCCATCTGGATTGTCAAATTCTTCTTCAATTGAGCCAAGTCCAGTTCACAATTGATCCTAAGTTGATCTCCAATTGAAAGTTGCATTTCCAGTTGGTTAAAGAACATGCAGCATGATATCAAGCTAGAAAAATGCTAAACGTGTCTTTTTGGGTTCAAGGGAGGCAAATAATGCTCTCAAGACATAACTAAATTTGTTTACCTCTCTCTACATGGCTGTTTGTGGTGAATTCTCGCACCATTCTCCACAGCATCCCCTACCAACCTTTTCACATGAGAAAGTGTTTTTGGTCCTCATGATCTATGTCTTGAGCATCAAGCACTTTTAAAGTTAAATTCAAATCATTTCATAATCAGTATATTAATTGAAAGTAAGTTGTGATGTATAATTCTGACTCTCACATTATAAAGCGTTTTTGCAAAGTTAATATGTGGTCGATGATCTCGCTTTCACTTCGTCAATTTCTTCCTGTTAGTAATGCACTTAGAGATTTCATGCCCTAAACCCGTTTCTCTTGATTAGGTTGCAGGGTATGATAGGGTCCATGGCAAGAATGCCTACGTTCCGACGTCGGTTCCAAAACCTTGTGAAAGTATTGTACATGGAAGCTGCCAAGACTGGAGCCTTGGCCGATTATGTGGTGGACAGCTCCAATGCCAAATCTACCGAAAAGAGCATGCCTAGGAGTCACGAGCTATTTGAAAAAGATAAGATCAAGCATGATGTGGCCAATATTGTATAAGAAAGTCCACGACAGGGTTTTGCAATTGGGTATTGGAGTGTGAATGCTGCTGCATGGACGAATGATTACCGATCACACAAGATATTAGGAGTATGTTTGATGCCCCTTTATTAATGAGTTGTGGATGGCTCTTGATGAAGTGAAGATTTTTGGACCAACATGTTTTGGTTATAGAATTAAGAATGAACGGAAAAGGGGAGAGAAGTGGAGAAAAAAGATGATTCTGAACTGGCATGTTAAGGTCTTAGAAATTAAGGCTCTTGCATTGCAACTAAGCTTCATATTAGAGTTGTGTTATTTTTGTTTTTGTTTTGGGTTGTTTAGGGACTAACTGAAGGGGCAGTGGGGTTATTTTTGGTGTCGGAAATCTCGGAGTGGAGATGAATGCCAGGTTGTAATTTGACATGCTTCATTTCCATAAATTTTGCTCGTCAGTTGATATCTCTTGAATGTGTAAGTTGCAGCTTTTTGACATGGTGAGCAGTTGAGCCCAAGTCCATATCTTCCTTGATCAGTCCAAACTATATATCATTGCTGATGTGGGTTCATAGAAAACTTGAACAAAAAAACCCACTGTGTCTAAGTTGAATAGCCAATATTTTGTATTTGCCACTTTGTGAATACTTGAGGTAAGCCAATTTGTCTTCCATGAATAGTCTATATTCAGTATTTTTACTTCCATGAGTAGTCCAAAACAACGCATGAGAATTTTAGGGAAATGGAGACTTTGGAAGGGTGTTGTATCCACTTGGTCAACATGCAACCTGACATGATTAGGCTTTTTGTTCTCTATGAATGGCGCTTTCTTATGTTTGTGCTATGTTGGTGTCTATGCATTATGTTGAACATGGAATAGTCTAAAAGCACATTTATTTCCCTTAGTTTGCAACTGGAACATTTTGGCTTTCCAACGATTTAATGTGAATATATGAATTCTCACTCGGTGTGAACCTCATCCAACAGGTCTTCAACGTCGAATATGGTATCTTTATATCATCAAGCCAGGTTCTGACCATCGCGTCAGTTATCTGTTTCTCCTCTATCGTTAAGCACCTTGCTGAGAACTTACATCATCATCTTTGATCTTGCTATGTGTGTTTTAGTTGAAGACGTACTAAACAGGAGACTCCTCATCTCATTACACCAAGACATTGAATACCAAAAACAAATGGAATGAGTATGCTATTCACAGGATCCCTGATCTTCTTTTGAGCAAAAGTATTGATTGAAAGTAGAAAGGATAGTGAGAAGGCAAGGACTACAATGAATTGAGCAAACAATCTCTTTTTTCTTCTCTTAAGTCTGAATGCAACACTAGCAAACACAGAATTTCTTACAATTAGTGATCTGACAAATAATGTACTGATGCCGTAAACCGCCTTCTCATTCAGGTAAACTGATTATCTTTAAGTCATTTTCAGTAAACCCCAGTGGTTTGAAAAAGGAGTAAACAGATAAATATCTAAGTTTGCTTTCCGATTCATAACCATTTGGCACAACTTGGACTCTTAGAGTTGAAAATAAGCCATTAGTTGTCATTCTATGAACCACACATGGTGATTGATGGATGCCATAGAAATCGGTGCAAGGTCGAGTCTGATGACAATAGTGAAAGCAATCGAGATCTTGGTCTAGTTCTTAGCAGAATAAGTGGTGCTTTGCTAGACCTATTTTGCAAGGGGTTCAATTCCAGGATCAACAAAATCAATCAAAGGCTCGAAGAATTCTGTCAGCAAATAGATGTCCTTGGTCTTCAGGCTGGCCAGCCACTACGACGACGTTCCAGCGGTAGAAGATTACCAACCACCAGCTTTGTTGATGAAATGAGTGTATGGTAGGGATTCAGAAATATCACGGATTATGTCATTTCTGCAAGATGGTTTTCCTATAGAATATGATCAATATGCGTTGCACAAGGGGAGTAAACAAGTTGTACCACTAATAGTAATTTGTGTCATTGTCATTGTTGGTTTGTCTGGGATTGGCGAAATCCTCGCACAGCTTGCATACACCGATCCAACATCCAAGAATAGACGAGGCTTTCTACTTCAAATGGGTCTGTGCTTTAAAGGAACTTGATGTTTTTTTTTTTTGTATCGCAAGGACTATTGTTAATACTTCTATTCAAGATTTAAAGATCTGGATTCACTTCAGAACAGCTTGTGCAGAAGTGTGAGGAAGAGGAAAATCCTAATCGATCTTGATGATATTTGGAACGAAAACTTTTAACAGCTGGGAAACCTTGATCCTGCCACTCAAAGTAAGTGGTAGCACCCTAATGGTGAGAACATGCAACAGTTCTGTTGCTGCAATGTTGTGCCCAGATCTTACTATTCGCTTGTGTGAGCTTCCGGATGAACACTGTTGGAAATTACTTGAAGAAATCGCTCTCATCCATGACAATTGTCCTCCTTTAGTTGCAAGGCTAGAGGATATTGGCAAACAAGTAACCAAGAAATGTAGAGGATTACCACTGTCTGTCTTGAAGGTCTCTTATGTTCGACTCATGATGATGTGGAGCAGTGGGAGGCTATATTGAATAGCAGGCTACATAATTTTCTAGCTGATTGTAATGACATCTTCTGGAGTTGTTGTTGAGCTATGATTTTTTCCCTTCACATCTCAAAAGGTGCTTTGCTTACTGTTTTATATTTCCAAAGTACTATAAAATTAAAGAAAATAAATAGGTCCTGGATGGCTTAAGGTTTTATTTAGATGCCAAAGAAATGGTAGAAGAATTGAGGAGGTAGGTAAAGTGTATCCAGATTGTCCTTTCAAGCATCAATCTGAAAAGGTTCCTATTTTGTGATGCATGATTCAATCTTATGACTTAGCCCTTTACATAACTCAATGATTTGCTTACATGATAGAGCCTAGAGATTCACCTTTACTCTCTAGAAGAACCCGCCCTTTTGCCTATATACAAGAAAATTATGGTGATCTAATTGATTTGGGGCCATTCATGGTGTTGACCGTTTGCGGACATTCTTACCTATGGGATCCAATATGGATGTTTCACCCTGCTACTTATCCACAAATGTGCTTCATTCCATAGACCCAATGCTCATTGCTTACAGGTCCTATCTTTGTCTCATTATAAACATTGCTGATATACCTCTTCACTTGGCATCTTGAAACACACACACTTAGACATGTCCTTCACTTCTATAAGTAGTAGATTGCCTGAGTCAGTTTGCACCTTGTACAATTTGCAAACACTGCTCTTATCATAGTGTTATTCACTCGAATTGTTGCCACCAGGACTAGGGAAGTTGATTTCCCTACATCGTCTTAACATATAATAAGCAACTTAACCAGCAGTGTCCTCCAAACCATGACTACTTTTGGTGGGAAGAAATAGACGAGCAAGCATTTCTGAGTTGGGAGACCTTCTCCATCTCGACATAAAAGCAGCTTGAGAAATGTCTGTTCTGAAAACAATGCTTTTCTTGCTGATTTAGGTAATGAGGTGTATCTTGATAAGCGGGATTTGGAGTGGGAAAGTAAGGATTCTTATGATTCGGAAAGGGAAAGAATTGTTCTTGCTATATTAAGCCTGATATCAATTTGAGGGTGCTTACAATCAGGAATTACAGTGGAATTACTTTTCAAAATTGGCTAGGTGCTGCTACATATAGTAATATAGTTAGAATGCATCTCAGTAACTGTTTGTATTGCCTTTCTTTGCCACTGCTCGGGAAGCTATGTTCTGTGGAGCAGCTTAGTATTGACAAATTCAACAGATTTAAAGTAGTTTATGGGGAGAATATATCTTCAATCCTGCAATTTTAATCCTTAAGGACACTATGCTTGTTTGACATGCTAAGGTGGAGAATGTGGCATAGTACTATTGAAGCACATCAGGAGGCATTCCGTAATCTCCAAGAGTTATGCTGGCAAAAATGTCCAAGACTGATTGGTAACCCTCCACCTAAAGTTCTCTCCCTCAGGAAGTTTGTCACATATGGTTGCCAACAACTCGCTATATCTCTTCCTTTGCTCCCACGTATCAAAATAGTAAGTCTTTTATATCCTGAGAAGTTGCCAATGAGGTCTAGGCCTAGTGGTTAAAACTGAGGCCCTGGGTACATTAGGTCCCAATTTCGATTCCCCCCTCCCCTATTGTACTGGCCTGTGCCTCCCTTGGATCCAAAAAAAAAAAAAAAAAAAATTCTGAGAAGGTTGATTTGACCTCACCTCTCTCACCTCCTTAGAACTAGCCTTTGCAAAGGAAAGTATTGCCAGTTCAGCTACACCAGATTTACGATGGTTAACGTGTCTCAAGGAATTGAGTGCATATGGCTGCAAATACTCGCGCTCCTTTCTAGAAGTGAATCTCCTTGAAACACTTGAATCCCTCACAATATCATCGGAAACCTGTCCTGTTTCACGGTTAGGCCCATGCTTCCAACTCTGGAAGTTAATGTTGTCCCTCCTGCAGTCAAGTCAATTAGCAATTCAGGATTTAGTGACATTGATATTCCATTTCTTGACTGAACGTCTCTGCAATATCTGTGCATTTGTCTCTAATTATCGCTGCCTTTAACATTTTCCACGAGGATGTTTAAGAACTCAATTACTTGGAGATTAGGAGGCTGTCTCATCTAAACCATTTTCACTTTATCAATGAAGAGGAAGATACCAAGTTTACTATCCCTTTATGACTTGTCAATTGTGCAATGTCAGTAGTCGATTGACTTCCCAGGGGGGCTCAATGTTGTTCCTCACCTAACAACACCTTTTATCAATAATAGCGAGCTCTCAAATCATTGCTTGATGGAATGGAGTCAAGCCTTACATCCCTTCTATTCCTCTCCATTGAAGATTGCCTGAATTTTGAATCATTTCTAGTAGGTGGTTTGCCCGTTAATCTTCTCACTGCGCAATAGCAACAGCAGGAACATTCTAGAGCTACTTGGGGGCATGCACAGCCTTGTATCTCTTCAGTCATTATCCATCAGAGACTGTCTAAGGCTCGAGTAAGTCACAGACGGTCATTTGTCCCCTAATTTGCAAAGACTATGGGTTAGTATATGTGACAAGCTCCTATCTAGTCGCACAATTAAGCAGTTAAGGGAACTTCTGTGTCTTGAAATCCTGCATATGAAGTGACAGATTTTTCCGGAGGGGGATCATTTCACTGCCTATTTCTCTGTCTTCCCTCTCCATTCAAGGCTTTCCCAACCTGATGAGCCTTAACTGTGAGGAGCTTCAACACCTTCATTGTCTCCGAGAATTGCAAGTCTGTACAAGCCTAAATCTTCAGTCATTGTCTAGGAATGGGTTGCCCCATTCATTTGTCCTCTGCAGACAATAGCATGCTGATAGATCCGCAAGTGTACAGAAAAATCGAAGTAATAAAAAAAGTATCGTATCCACAGGGAGTAGCGATTCCAACTACCAAATACTGCTAATTCAATTATCTAACAAACTAACTTAATAACTAATAGAGAACTATCAAGAATAAAAAGGCCTAGGGTTGATTTCACTTACCTAAACTGATTAAACGAAGGGATAAAACAAACTAGCATGCCAAATCAATTATTGCAAGGACGGATAATAACACCTAAACCTCTCTTTCGAACGGTTTTAGGTCAAATTCAACTAT
>BSSO01007241.1:0-11145 GCA_030267885.1 Mesembryanthemum crystallinum | reverse complement strand
ATGAGTCAACATTGGGGTTGCTTGTAACACCCCAGATTTCTAGTAATAAATAAATAAACTCGAACCAAAACTCCAGCAAAGATCCGTTTGGAAATCGAGAATCTAATTAGATTTCGAAAACTTGAACTTGTGAAATAGACAAATAAAATCCAACATACTCTATCAAATATTCAGGGCGTTATCGAGGAGCACAAGGCTCTTCAACTAATCAGTTGCCTATACAAGTCCAATTTCGTTATATAATCAACAAAACTATTACAACAGAAATATTTATTAAAAACTTTATAACTACTGATTTAACTCCTCGAACCAACTTTATTAATCAAATAGTCCGACAAACAAACTGCCACAAAAAATGGCACGATAATTGAATCGTGGGTGACAGTCCGACAACAAATTAACGTGAATTGAGTAACCAACATCTATAATTAAAGAAACATTTGAAATACATTTGTTTATACATAACACAAATTATAAGTGAATCTTTATACTTTTATTGGTACTTAATATAGATTCAAACATAGCAAATAAGCATAAATAGTATAAGAATTCTTTTTTTTTTTTTTTTTTTACCTTTTGATCATTAATTGTGACTTTAATCATAACATTTATCTTGGCACATGGGAGTAAAGGTTCATATGCATTTAACTTTTTTTTAACGAGTAAAATACATAAAAAAAATCCAATGGACTTTGCCGAATTTTGGATTCGAATTTATTTATTTATTCACTAGAAATCTGGGGTATTAATTGCTAATGTTGAACTGGTTTTGGTTTGAGTAATGTTGATTTTGCAGTTTTTTTTTTTTTTTTTTTGCATACTGAGTTTATTTATTACGTAGTAATGATAAGAATCCGCATTTATGTACATACTAAATTGAAACGAAACTTACCATACTCAACTAACAATTTATTTATTTACAATACCATTTTTTAACCTCTTTTTATGGAGCCAAAACTCCAAATGTCGATAACTCCACATGTTCGATAACTCAACGTGTTCGATCAAATGTCAAATTTAGTAAACAAAATCACGCAATAAAATTGTCTCAACATCAAAAACACCACCATTTCTTAGCCTAAATTAACAAATGTCATCACTATCATCAAGAACCAGTTAGATTCCTTACCCATTGCGAACCTCTTAAACTTCTTCTCATATCGCTTGTCTCCTTGTGAAACTACTTCTTGTGATTGACCATTTTAGCATCACTTGGACGTTTTTGACCGCATTTGTTACGCTTCTTGTGTTTGGACTTGCTCCTCTAATTCACTTTCATCCATTTCCCCATTTTTGGTACTCGCAATCTGAGATTCACGAGTTTATCGGCATAGTGAGAATACATCAATAATATCATAATATAATACAATGTAACATATAATAATATAATAGAATTACAGTTAAATGGATTCAATTGATCACCTAATAGTAGTTATGACTTGTATGAACAATTTTGTATCCCAGGAACATCAATTATTGAATTTCAATATGAATTTTGAGATGTGTCCATCTTTAGCTTGTCTCTGATATCATTATAAATATGTATAGAATCCCATCACTACAAAAACTAGTTAGAAATCAAGCAATACACAAACTTAGTTCAAACAATAAAAATCCAACTTGATTTGTACTTAATTTACCTTGTACCCAAGTTTAAACCATGAGTCAAACGCGTTATTGACTTCTTATGTCATCATTCTGGGTAATTCTTGTGTCCTCATTCTGGGTAAGGAGGACGTCCGCCGAAGTGATCAAGGTTAGTTTTCACCACATTATTTCAATAATGGGTGCATCGAGCAAGACTGGATACAAGAATTAATACTGTGCAACAATTCCTTGTCTCATGAGAAACTGATGCAAAGATGGTGCCTTTTGTTGTTGTTTGCTATACATTGTTCGTTGTTGTATTTGTCTTTGTTCTAGAAAACTATATAATTACACATTCAATGTAATATACCTTTGCAACATATGACGAACATATAAAGAGCCCACATTTATTTTGATAAACCACAAAATTATATACTTTGCTGAACTGCTAGATTCGTGTAAACTAGACTGTGGTAAGTATATCCGTCACACAAGTAATATAGTAGTAAGTTTAAGTTTCGTTCCCAAGAACGAATAAACACTAAAATAATGAAAATCCTAACTTTATCTATAAACTCGATTCATAAGAACTGAATATGGAAATCGAAAGTAAAAACTAAGTAAATTAACACAACTAATTGCAAATTAAATAACCGAAAGACACAATCAAGAGAAGACACTAGGGTTTTGGGTTCACCAATCAAATATCCGCATAAAACTAATAATTAATCTCAAGATTTAGTTAAACACATGTGACAGTAGCTTTTTACAAATATCCGCATAAAACTAATAATTAATCTCAAGATTTAATTAAACACGTGTGACAGTAGGTTTTTACAAAGTTAGTCGATATGCTTTCTCAAGCCAATACCAAATCTATATCAAATTATTAACAGACGCTATCTAGAGATTTAAACAATTCAAGAAGCCTTAAGAATAATAAAAACCCATAAACAAGACAATGGCAAGAATTTTCATTTGTACTTCTCAATATTTCGTTCAATTCCCTATTCATATTACTAGATACCGATACATATAATCACTTCTCAATCTCATACATGCATAATGAATCAAATCAAAGGGTGATCAAGCCTTTAATTGCATTTAGAACAATAATATAAACACACATGTAATAAAGATTTAATCTTGGAATAAAAATACTAGAATTTCTACATCAAAGGGATGGCTACACCTTAGCCCTAGTTAGAAGAATTTAGCTCATGATGAATAATTACAAGTTCAAGAAAAACCTAGTTTTTGATGAATAATGTGCTTTAGTAGAAGAGAGGAAAAGAATGGCAAAAGACCCTCTTAAACCCTAAATATATCCTTATATAACTATGAGATGTAAAGGAAATAAAACAAAATAGCAAGGTAGAAGCATCTCGTCAAGCAAAGGTAAAGACACGGTCTTGTCTTTTGACATGATCCGGTCGTGTCTTTTCCTGGTTGTGAATTTTTAGCTCTCTTTTGTATTTTTCTTCAAGTGTAGAGACATGGGTCACCTCCAAAAGCATGGTAGGTCACGTCTTATTCAGAAAGCATCTTCTCTTCATTAGAATGACATGGTCTCCCTATCACTCGAATAGGTCATGTCTTCTCCAAAACCGCTTCAAAATGCTCCTTTAAGCCCAACTCTCACCGAAACTAACGGCTTCAATTGTGATTCAAATCTCACCAAAATCTTCTAATTACACATAAACAAACCAAAAGCAGTAAACAATATAATAAGCTAAAACAATCTAAAATTTCACACATTTAAGCCTAAAACTTGGGTCTTTTCTTTACGTCTTGTTTTTGAAGTGCTGGAGTTGGAGAATGTTGGGGAACGTTGGAGAGTGCTGGAATTTTTTGCTAATTGATGGAGTTTGTTGGAGAATGATGGAGTTTGTTGGAGAATATTGGAGATTGCTGGGATTGTTGATTTTTGTGACTCTAAAGTGGTGGAAATTTTTTATTGTTTGCTGGAGTCTGGGAGTTGTTGGATGTTGATGGAGATTGTTGGAACTTTTTACTAATTGTTGGAGTTTGCTGGAAGTTGTTGCGGTTTGCTGGAGAATACTGGGTTCTAACAAAAACAAGACGAAAAAAACAAACCATTAGAGTGAAATATAGCACAAGCATAGTATAAATCCACGTTTATCAACTATTTCATGATTCATGAACTACAAATTGTACATGTTTCAACTAGTACAATACGTTTGAGAACTCTGCTCAAGCCAACACGACCTCATAACGACTATGCTACAACCTACAACTTACTCAAAGAATATAACGCATCAGGTCATCTGGCTAAGATCATCGTGTTATTTTACCTTAATTAAATTGGAGAGCAGGTAAACAAAATTCCTAGCAAAAGCAAAAGTTGGGATCCTCTCTATTTCCCAAAAAAAAAAAAAAAAAAAAGTCACCCATACTGTTTTTATTATAATCTGATTGAATTGTAAAGCACTTCATCTATGATTTGTTGTCACCTTTGCTGGCCATTATTGGCATATTTAACAAAAAAAACAAAACAAAACAAATACAATCAGCCATTCTACTGAATCATCTATATTATGAGATTTTGCTTAATTATTTGGTTTTGAATATGTCCTGCTCAGTTATAGATAGAGGAAAGTTACAGATACTACGAAGTTCACTTAGATCAAGAAACTGACACGCCCGCAAGTGCACGGATTATGTCGTCGTAGTAAAATATCGTTTCTACAGGGAATTAGTTACTTCAACTACCAATTTTACCTAGATTTTACACAAGCTAAACCGGAACAATTGATTATGGTTGAGAGTGATTAACAAGTAAAACTAAAACTAAGAGAAATCAACTAGAGTTCAAGCAAACAGAATTTGGATAATGCCGGAGGGGATTAGAGTTAGGTTTCACCCACTTACAACGTTTCAATGCGATAAATGATAAACAAGTATGCAATTAAATGAGCTAATGCAAAGAGGTACCAAATCAACTAATAACCAAGGGCCTCTCTCAAGGTCACCAAGGAAGTGCCTAATCTCCCCTAACTACCTACTTTCGAGGTGTTAAGGTCAGTTAAACCCATTAAAAATCATTTGGCATAAAACCTCCAATTAGTCCTAACCTACTTTCGTGGTTAAGTCACCTTGTTTGGACTTTCCAACCCCGACAATCAACTGTCCCCGTGGTTTAAGCTAATTGCACAATAAATTACCCAAACTCTCACTTAGGCATTTCATCAAACACATGGAGTGCACAAAGCCAAATGTGCATCAAGCTCAATTAATCACAACTAATTCACATCATCTAAACATCAAAACATCATAAATGGGCTAATCCCAACTTTAGTGAGAGAAACTAGCTACTAATCATCATGAAAATAATATCTACTAACATTAATTGAAATGAGTTCAGCATTAAAGAGAATGAGAAATAACAATTCAAAGCTAAAGAGAGAGAAAAGAGAAGCTTACAACCAATGTTTTTTCAATAATCTTCTCCAAACTAACTAGGATTAACCTAAATCTAACAAATCATTAAATGTGATCTAGAGAGAGAAAGAGAACTAAAAACCTAGAAAAAGTTGGCTTCGAAAGAGCTCCCCAAAAAGAACCCTAAAAGTGACTTAACTAGGTGCTTTAACCGGGCCCGATACACAGTCCAAGGGGTGGTACACGGGCCGTGTATAACGCCACTTGCCGTGTTCATTTGCTGCTGGAATGGAGAGATACACGGTCCACAGGGGGTATACACGGACCGTGTATAGGACCGTGTATCCCCCTTTTTGGTTGATTCTTCCATCATTCTCTTGCTCAACTCTTCGCCTCTTCGTGCCCTTCAATTGTTCACTCCTCCACGTCCGCGGGTCTCGAGCAAGTCTCTCGTTAACATCATTATTGCACCTAAAATGCACAAACAAGAGCCAGATACCCCAAAAACGTAAAGAGGAACAAAAGGAGGGAAAACGAAGTGAAAAGAGGAGTAAAAACAACGAATCAAAACAAGATGGGGCACGATTTCAACACATGTGATCGTTAAATATCCACTTTATCAGAAACTGGTCACGTTAACTTTCAGGAATACAGATCATACTTGAGAAATAACAAACCATATAACAAAACCTATTCATCCTACTGTCAAAAACTTCACTAGCATTTTGAAGATTGTGCTTTCGCTTCAAATAGAGAAGAAAGTAGTGTGTTCATACACACTACCAAAGGGATACTGTGATCTGGAAATTTGTGTTTGTACAACACCCTTGTTGTAACAAGTACTCCCTCCATTCTCAAATGAAATTGACGCTTGATTTTCCGCCACTCACATGTGGCGGAAAACCAAGCGTCAACTTTATTTGAGAACGGAGGGGGTATAATATTAACTTAATTCACCTGAATTGAACTGAAGTGCGATTGAATAAGTTGAAATGAACACACCCTAAATAAACAAGCATAATACTCATTTGCTTGCGCTGGATAGTTAAGTTTGAATTTGTATTTTTATTAGGAAAAATTTCATTTTGGGTACCTGACGTTAGGCCTAATTGCAATTTGGGTACCCGTCTTTTCAATATTCTCATTTTGAGTACCTGAAGTTTTAAAAATTCTCATTTTGGGTCATTTCACTAGCGGCGTTAAAAATTCCGTTAACCTGCTGACGTGTTACTGCAACTAAACATTTCATAACTTTGGAAATTTTTTGTTAACTTTTGGAAAAATTTCAAGAATATTTTGCTTACTGACACATCATCATTTTAACGGAATTTTTAACACAGTTAGTGAAATGACCCAAAATGATACAATTTTTGAAAGGAATGTTCACTCTAAATAATCCAAAGTTTGTTCGGTGTACCATAAATAATCTCAAGTTTTAAAATTATTTTCAATAATCCCATGTTTGTACCTGTGTGCCACTAATATACCAATAATTAACACCGTTAAACTTCCGTTAAATTGTACATGACATGGCAATTTGAAAAAGAAAAAAAAAAAAACTGGAAATTAGTAAAGGCCCAAATTGGGCAAAAAAGCACAACACTTGTCATCTTGCTCAGCGAAGCCTTTGCTCTGCTCTCTGTTCTCCTAAAAAAAAAAAAAGACCAAAAAAAATTGAAATCTTCCTGGTTCATCACAAGCTTAAGCCATTAAGGTTCATCCAAAAGACCCAAATCACCATTGAAAAAAGAAACTAGCAAAATTGACAAAGCTTTCTTCAATTATGGGATTTCGAGTTCGATAGTCGTGGGTTTGTTCAAAGCACCAACGAATCAACCGGAGGAGAGAGAAAAAGAGTTCAAAGGCAACGGTTAAGGCTCTGTAACCATTCAATGGGTACTGGTTAAAATCCCTCAACCAAATGGTGCCGCTTTGTCTTCTCCAATTATTCAACCTTAGCAACAAGTGGGTCACTCCATTATTGAATCTCAAAGGTCAACATTGGATATGTTATGGCGTTCAATTCGCCATTGAAGATGTTCAAAGCTTTGTAAAATTGGGTATTGTTTTTCCTTTCTTTTTGTTTTCATCAATGGTGATTTGGGTCTTGGATAAAGCTAACAGCCTTTAGTAACAATGGCGATTTTAGTTTTGGGGAAGAGTTTGAACGAGAAGAGAGTGTCACTACAGAGCAAGGCTTCACTCTCAAGCCTGGCCTGATGAGGTGTTGTGCTATTTGCCGCCATTTAATTGCATTCTTTCCTAAATCCCTTTTCTTTTTCAATTGCCATGTCATACACAATGTAACAGTGTTAGTTTTGGGTGTATTACTGGCACACAGGTACAAACTTGAGATTATTGAAAATAATTTTAAAATTTGGGATTATTTATGGCACATCGGATAAACTTTGGATTATTTAGAGTGAATATTTCTTTTTCAAATTTCAGGTACCCAAAATGAGAATATTGAAAAGACGGGTACCCAATTGCAATTACGCCTAATGTTAGGTACCCAAAATGAAAATTTTCCTTTTTATTAACAATGTGCACAAAACTCTCACTCGATCGATGGTTTTTCGGCCACACAATAACAACAATATGAACAACTCTCACTCAATTGTTAACGCGGTGTCTTGAAAAAATCCTCAAACACATTAGTTAACATTATACCAATACATTCTTAACCAAACAGTGTAAAACACAAAATATCATATCAGGCGGCCTGATATATCAGGCGGATAGTACTGAACAAAGAAACAGTTGTACTGGTGACTTGCAAATTGGTACTGGTGACTTGCAAATTGGTACTGGTGACCTAAAAAATAGTATAACTTTTTTCTCAACCAAGTATTGCTCCAGTATTGATTTTTGCTTACCCAATACAACTTTTTATTTGCCCAATACTCGATAGGAGAGTTATTGATCTTAAAAAACATGCAAGAATTTTTTCCTCCAAGTCCATCATAAATTGCATAGTAGCATCATATACTAATTATAATAGAATACTACTTTATTTACAAATTATTTTATAAAATCCCTGAAATCATACATGTGAAATCTTTTCCAGAAATCTTTTCCTCCATGTGTGTAAATTGTAATCATCCCGCAAGTGGATTTTGTAAGTGGTTTTCCCTGCGTAATGAGTAATTGTTTGATGCATTGCTTTGCCCTATTTTCGCATTTGTGATATCTTAAATCTGAGCTTCTATTCTTAGAAACTAACCATTATTATTTTTATTTCTTTACTTATTTGGTTTAAGGGTGATATATTTCTATTTTTTTTAATGATTTTGTCCTATAGAAGTTACATACAATTCCAAGTATAAATTGCAAGAGTACTATAGGTAAACATTGTCAATATACATCTTTTTGCTCTCATTTTGCGATTTTAAACCACGTCGTGATGAAGAGTTTGTCACTTTTACGTATTCTTTTTGTGCTACTTGTTGTTCTCTCCTATGGTATGAGCTCATTTAATTTCACAACTTAAATTGTTTTTATCTCCGATCCCCCAAATGTGTTTCTAATTTTGCCCTAATACCCATCCATGCACAAGCCACTAGATGCAAATTCGTAATGTATCCCAAATCGTAGGGTATTGGGCATGTCTAATTCGAATACATATCACTTAGTCATATATCCACTATCTTTAGCAAGTCATAAGCATCTCATCTATGTATTTCGAAACAATTCTTGGAATCCATGATACATAGATCTTACAATGATAAAATTTTGTGTATAATTTATCTCTAGTCTCTTTTGTTTCATGATTCAAAGCTTTCTTTTTTTACTTCTTTTTTTAATTTATTTTTTATTAATGTGTGTGGTATAATTAAATTGATGCTTGAAATGATGCAGGTATTACAACTGAGGCCTCTATACCTCGTCATATTGCACAAGAAGAACAAAAAAAGCAATGCCAATACTTATTCAAGTGTGATAATCTAAAATGTCAAAATATTTGTAGTGCAAAGAAGATGAGGGGTGGCTTTTGTCCAGATGAGAATTTTTGTTGTTGCGCTCCATGATGAACTTCACATTATTAATAAGATGATTATGAGGAACAATATTGTTGCAAATTTAGCTTTTATCCAATTAATTCTATGTTTTAATACTTAGACAAGAAAATCAATATGACAAGGATGATATTTGTTATACTTAAAGAAAGTTAATGTTAATTACGAATAAGAATGTCCATTGTATCAATATCAACAAGTCAAAGTTTACAACATACTCCCTCCGTCTCAAAATCTCCTTATAGATTACTTTTGGCACAAATTTTAAGAAGTTGGTGAAATGAATTGACCTAACTACCCTTTACAAATACTGTTGCTTGTTGTTTCAACTCAGTAGTTTTTCAATTAAACTCCTACAATTAGGATACTTTGTTATACTTTGATAACTAAATAAATGTCTTTCTATCAATAAGAAGATCGACTATATCAATAACAACAAGGTAGAATTACAAGATTATAATATTTTGTCATGGTATCACAATGATTTGATTGATTATATATTTATAGAAATAAATAGAATATTAGTTGAAAACCTAATACTCCATATGTAGCGAAAAAGGTCATTATTTACACAAAAAATATCTTAAATGTTCAACTTAATCACAACTGATTTCGATGGAGCGAAAAAAGTAGCATGATGAGATTTTTAATATGCGCTGGTTAACAATTAAACCATAAGTATAGTTTTATACTTTTAGAACCATAGAATTGTGTTTCTCCTTGGCCCTTGCTTTAAAAAAAGTAAACGAAAACCACCAATTTTCAATACAGTTTGATCCACATTCACCCTAATCCTACTACCTCCGTTCTCAAATGAAAGCGACGCTTGACTTTTTGAGTCGTTTTTGACTCAAGGTTACACTTCATATTTTTGGACAATAAAATCTCCAAATTTGACAAAAACATCCACTTCCATATCCTTCATGTATAAAGTGTCATAATTATCTTTTTTAAGGGTATTTGGGTGACTTTATCTCCCTCCAAAGTGGGGGGATGAATAGTAGAATGGAGGGAGTAATACTAATTCAAGTATAAATGTAGTTTCTTTGGGCCTAAACTAGCTTGGATCAATCTCTTCTAAATACTATTAGTATTAGACCTTAGTGAAGCCCAATAGAAGTGTGGATTAGGGAGTCCCCTACTTTATTGTAGTTGATTGATTATCTAGACCTTCATTTTCCGAGTTAGCTTAGGCACTTGGGCAATAATCTATCTAAATAAAAGCGGGTATGAGCCGGATACAAGGCGGGCTTAACAATGAATTTTTGGCCAATAGGATATGCCGAGTTAACGGGTTAGGCCTTTAGGAAAAAAACTCACCTAAACAATTTGTCGATGTCCACTCTTTTCAGGGTTAGACAGGTCAGGCCTAATCCTGTAATAAACAGCTCTAGGCAATATGAATAGTGCCTTGAGATTGTATTTGCTTTTCTTCTAAGACTGTATAATCACACAGTTACATGCAACTCAACATTACAGCATTGAGGAATTGATTTTTTGTTGAACACTACCTTTTATATAGGGTGTTTGGCAACTAGATACTTTTTATAATTTTTTTTTTTGTTGAACACTATCTTTTAAGACTTCTTTTTTTTTTTTTTGCCTTAGAGATACCTTTGGCCGGATTCCGGTTAACTTAATTTTTTTTGACCGAAATGCCCTCGCGTGTTAGGCATGTGACGTCTCTAGCTGATTTTTTTTTTTTTTCCTTTTCTGTTTACCCCTTCCCAGCGATTTCCCTCTTTATTTCTCCATTCTAATTTATTTTTCTTCTTCTTCATTCAAACCCACCCCCAATTTGTCTTGTTTCTCCTCTTTCTCTCATTGAAAACCATTTTTAACATCTAAAACCGAGAAATTGAGGAAAAACAAGACAAATTGGGGGTGGGGTTGAATGAAGAAAAAGAAGAAGAAGAAGAAATCAAATGGAGAAATAAATAGGGAAAGGGCTGGGAAGGGAGAAACAAAAAAGGAAAAAGAAAAAAAAAATCAGCTAGCGAGGGCATTTCGGTGAAAAAAAAATAAGTTCACCGGAATTCACCCGAAATCCGGCCAAAGGTATCTCTAAGGGAAAAAAAAAAAAAAAATCTTAAAAGGTAGTGTTTAACAAAAAAAAAGTTATAAAAGGTACTCCATCCGT
>BSSO01007240.1:0-11146 GCA_030267885.1 Mesembryanthemum crystallinum | reverse complement strand
TGAAAGGACAAAAACAAAAAAACAAAGAAAATAAGGTATTAGTATATTTTAAATATTAATCATACATGTATTTTATATGTACCACATGCATTATCGGAGAGTGTAAACCACTCTCCTAATTTCCGGTCACCAAAGGTCCTACATGACCAAAAATACAACGTTAGGGGTTTGTATAGCCCATTTTCAACGTCAATGTCTTACATAGCCTAAAGTGTGAACGTTAGGGGTTTGTATGACCTTTATTGAAGAAAGAAAGAAAGGAAGAGAGAACATTCATACAAATACATAAACGAAATGAAGAATTAACGATTCGACTTTTACATTTTACAATTATTTCTGCAATTGCACATCTTGGGAGATGTTGAGCGAAAGCCTTAGACCCTCCTTAATCATAAGTAAAAGTCCATTTGACCAAGCTTCTTCAAAAAAATACTTATTTGTCTCACGTTCTTCCTCCACCACCCTCTTTCCCTCCACCTTTTTACTCCATTTTAACTTTAAAAAGTAGAAATGAGGTTAGAAGTAGAAACTTCAAGTTGTATCTTTTATTTATGGCCTCATTACAACTTTTTAGAACTCAAAATGGACGAGGAGTGAAAGGAAAGAAGGGTGGTGGAGAAGAAAATAGCAGTGTGGTGGAGGACATGAGGAGGAATGCGAGACAGATAAGTATTCTCTTGGTAAAAACTTGGCCAAACGGGCTTTAAGTTGACAACATAAGAGAAAGTATTATTACATATTCTCAACCAATTCAATGCAAACACAATCAATTCTCATCATTTCAGAGCATCTCTATCTAGTTTCTCTTTTAAAACCATACTTAATTGCCTACGTACTAACTCGATCATCAAGAAAATATACTGGATTATCCCAAAAGCATAGTCTTAGTACGAAGGCAAAATCGACCATGTAATGATCATTGAAGCAAATTCAAAAAATCAAAATGATGATCTATGTATGAAAGGAGAAACAGATATCATTACGAAATATATTACTATCTCATGAAGAAAACCCAAACTTCATAATTGATGATTCGACTCTGCAAGTCATATAGCTTTACCATTTTTAAATTTTGGCCTAATAATTTGGCAAGAATCATGCACATAAACTAATATGAGAGCTCACTTCAAAAATAAATAAATAAATAAAATATACTTGTATATTTTCTTTCTTTCTTTCTTTTTTTTTTTTTTTTTTAAAGAAACAAGTACTAGAGTACTATACTTCGGAAAAGCAACTTAATTGAGAGGGATAAAGCTCTGAGTCAAGTTTTGGTCAATGGTCGGGAACAACACTTACCTAAACAATCAAAGATACTGCACGTATTGCATCATACTACAAACCCGTCATTCTTGGAACTAATCTTCACATACAAAAATGAGATGATTTTTTTCATAGCTACAAAATTAATTCGACCATCTTTGGCAAATAGTTTGACATTATTAGTGGTTGGTTTATAGTTTATTGTATTAGATACTTTGACCAGCTGAAAATTAAAATGTTTAGTAATGTCAAGTTGTTAGCTAGTAACTTATAAGTGCCTAAAGTAAGTTACGCCAATCATAAACCAACCTCAAAAGCTGCTCATAATGCTTCAAAAGTGGGCTTCAACTTGAAAAATGCCAAAAGTTAATCTAACCAGCCAATCACATACCAAACAACTCTTCTATCAAATTGACTTGATCTAAAGAACCAAAAATGCCAAAAGTTGATCCAAAAATCACACTACCAAAACACCATTTTTTTTCCGGATCCATATCTTCGTTTTGGATATGCATCGATCTATCAGTGTCTCCACCTCAATGAAAATAATCAGATTGGTTGTTAGACATAATATCCTCGTATGTTACAAGATTAGAAGTGACTAGCATGCAAGACGCGTCTACATCTTTGGATCTCTCCCCCCTTGAGTATGCAAGGGTAACAATCAATTATCAATAGAATATACCAACACCACCGCGATTTCACTAGCAGAAATAATCAGAATTTCATGTACGATAATGATATAAACCAACACCAACAAAGATTCTGCATAAAATCAATTCAACTACTAGTTCCCATATGATTGAACAAAACATAATTCACAATTGAGTTACCGTAAACAGATTCAAAGATGAATGAAAAGAAATTTACTGACAAAAATCATCAGGTAAATAATAGAACATGTGGCACTAGAGCTTACTTCACTGGGTTTTTCTCTTATTTTCACCCACAGCTTTACATGATTTACAAATAATTTTCCAACATCTGATAGATATAAGAGCAGGTATGACTACCCAAGAGGCATTTGCTCCAATGTAGTATGCATAGTAGTGATATGAACTTGCAGAAAATTTATCACCTTCCAAAATAGCTGTTATGTAATATACCAGACAGCCATAGAGCTGTCCTAGGGATACGGCAAGCTGAAGTACATAGCTGTACGACTTATGACTTGCTATAGCATACCTGTCATGTTTGGAAAATTTTAGTGAGATTCGGTATCAGATATAACAATTTGGTAAATATCGTACGCTCCATGTGCAAAGTACACATCATGACTTACGCTGCTAAAAGGGAGGCCGGACCCTCTAGGACAGCTGTTATTCCTTCAACTGTAACTACTCCAGCGTCCCTACCAGCATATCTGGAATCACCCTTGCTATACTCTTTCCCTGCAGGAGCTACATATCAGAATCATTGCAAAGAAGTTAAAGGTTTTGAAAGTGAACAAGAGCCTTACAAATTTCGGCCAGGTAACATCCATTCTTGTCCTTGTAGAATTCAGGTGAGAAGACAAAGTATCCCTCAACGATGATATGGATAAGGCCAGTGAAAGTCCACCAACATATGAGAAACCTTTCGAGTTTTGTTAGTTTGGAGAACAAACCTGTGTTAAAAGGAGTACAAGTTTGATCAGAATTAGTAACATACAAGAGGAAATGGCAACAAAACAGATCATTTGAATTAAGAAGGGTCTTTACAGTTTAAACCAACCGCATCAAAATATTCTCTCACAGTCTAGGCCATCAATTATAACTTTCCATAGAACAATAATAATATCAGTGTAGATGCACAACAGCACAAGTTATAAATCCAAATTTTCAATTCTGCAGACTAAGGCAACATTATCTTTGACCACTTTTAGATCTCGCTTGTAGCAAGATACTTGTTGGGCAATTGAGGTAGTTGTATTTGTACACGTAACTTACAGATGACGTTCATCGGATCTACTGTGGTTATAAAATAGATTAAAAATATTGCTATAGAACGTTGTGCAAAATGCAAATTTATATCAGTATATCAAGAAATAAGCAGACTAGTAACAACTGAAAACTAATGTAGGGGTGAGAACTTTTTAATGCACAGTACTTCTTGGGAACACATGTATAAAATTTTAACTTCCACTCATCATATAAGAAACTATAATCAACAATTTTAAATACCAAACAAAAACAAAAAATCAAAGTTAGTGAGAGAAAAAAAAAAAACTTTGACTAGCCCATACATGGCAAGGGAATCATAACTACTTCATATTCAAAAGTCCACCTCATCCTCTGATACATCATTTAACCAAATCATATTAATAAAGTTCTAAGATTGGATTCCAGCAATGCAAATCCTATCTACGCTGCAACAATTCATGCATAATAGGAAGTTTTCTCTGCACAAAGCATACCATTACTTTCTCCCTCGTTTCCCTCATGCCCCATGGAGAAATATTATGTTCATGAAAAGCATAGTTCCTAAGCACAGATTTATCCTATGGCTGGCCTTGCATGGTAGGCTTACAAGTTACAACAGCTGACAGAGTTCTGAAATGGTGTATCAATATATCTGCAAGCTCTGTTCTTTGCACTCTGCTACATAAACAATGGATTACCTATTCTATCAATGCAAAGTTTCTGCACAGTTTGGGGGTCTATCCTGAAGCGGATTGGTATCAAGAGAACTCCCTCTTCTTGGGGATCTGAATTTCCTTGGTTAATTAATAAAATCAAGGGCAAAAGAGCTTTTAGTCATGTCTTTACATTTCTGCTTGCTGCTTCTGTTTATTATATATGGCAGGAAAGGAACAGACACTTCAATGGGAAACCTAGAGAAGCTGCTTGCATTCTCAAGACTATAGCTGTAGATTTGCATCTCAAAGGATAACATGTCCTAAAGTGGAAAGCTCTATCGATAGCTTACAGGTTTGCCCCCCTTTAGCTTGTAGAATTGTTGCTTACAAATGATGAGGATTCACATATGTACCCATCCTAGAAGGTGCCATATGTCTATCTCCTGATGTACTTTGCAACACTTCCAAGGGTCTTTGTACAGCCCTGTTAGTAGTTTCTATCCATGACTACTAATTTGCTCTTATTGTACTATCTCTCTTTTGGTGAATTGAAATAATTATTTTACCAAAAGAAAAAGATTGGATTCTAGCTACTTTATACACTTTATTATTTCCCTCCCACAGATTAAAAGACCAAGTAGTAGAATCAAACTTAAATGCCAAATACGCATTATTGTATATTCGTTCTTCANCATGTTGAAGATAGACCTAACTTGTCAATTACGAATGCAAATACGCATAAATGTATATTAGTTTTAGAAAACCTATTCGATTTCTCCTGACGAAGCTTGAATAACAATAGAATTCACCATTTCATTTGGACTTGTCTAAAGCCAACCTCAAAAGCTCTTCTCATTTGCTTTCAACTCTCAAGGCTGTAACCTCAGCTACCATAAAGGAACATGTTTTGGTTAGTCTACAAGCAAATGTACAGTTGTCCTCTATGCTCATTTGATTTGTTAACCATGCTCATTTTTTATTTTACTATTTTAGTGAATGCTCACTTGTTTTTCAGAAAGGCTCATTCCACTCCTGTGTGCTATGTGATTGTTCATAAAAGGCACCTAACCAGTTGAGTATCGGAAATACGCCTCATATTATAGCAGGTTGCTATTATTTCCCTTGATAATGTGGATCACTGGTGTTGCTTTGTCATCCTTGAATTACTCGTCAAATTTGACTTTCACACAATCATCTACAGGTAGAGGCCATGTAACCGATTACGTAGCTAAAATGGTATTTTTAGCTGCAAGGAACAATCATTACTGATAATGAGTCAGTAATCATTCTTTAGATAGATTTTTAGTTCAGACAAATATTATTATAAAATTGAGAGCTCATTCCATGAAAATACATTACTGTAAACTCCTTCAGTATGCTTTGTAGCATGCCTGGAATTCACATCTGACTATAATTTCACTCGTCGAATGATACCTATAGTTAGACGCCTTAAGTCACCACAATAGCCTGTTGTAGGAGAAATGTTATCCCAAACCCTATTTCCATTCTAACTTTGGTGAATCGCCATAAGAAATAATAGTTCTCTGTCCAAAGTGATACTAGTAACTTACTAACTCATCAAATTTAATTCAAACTGTAGTAACATGACCTCTATTCAGGATAAACGAAATAGTAAATAATAGGTACTCAATCTTAATTTTATCCCTTTTATACAAATAGAGGAATGTAAGCTGATGAATACGAGATTTGAATTTGCTTGTTTTCCTTGCCGTCCACAATGGTTTACCATTTCAATTAGCTGACATCTTCACAAATTTAGGCCTAAATCTCAACACAAGTATACCGTCTATAGGCTACTACAGTATGGTTATTTATTTCAATGAACACAATGTGCACTCAGTACAGCCTGTAATGCTTCAACCCTCATTACACCCACTAAGAAACCAGAAAACTTGGCCATCATATCAATTATAGATAGGATATACGCTGTAAAAACAAGCACTAATCACCCTAAACTTGAATAATCGATCAACCTCGCAAACATACCCATTTTTGCTGACTTGAAGAACATCTAATTAAGAAACCAAAATCCCCTTCAGAAAAGGAATCATCATTATCTAATAAAGAAGCTCAAAACATGAAATAGCCAATTGTCCAATTCAATCTCCAGTCACTATAGCCTAAACAAACAACCAAGTTTCTTAATTTGACCATTTTCATCAACAAATGTAGCCCTAAAATTGTAAAAACTCCACGATTTCAGTTAAAATGATCCTAAAGAACAGATCAAGCTCACAAATTACACTGAGTACAAAAATCGCTCATGTGAACATGAAACCACTAACTAAAATCTAAATCCAAATCCAAGAACAAAACAATAATCCTCAATCTCAATTACTCAAAAGAAGATAAACTTAGGGCAAGTAGAATCTAGTTTTTTACCTGGGACAATCCAAGCGAGGGAGAAAACAACAATTGATGCAGCAGCAAAAATGGCTAGAATTGTAGTATCAGGAAGAGAATTGGGGACAAAACCAGGCAGATTTAGATCCGTTGGGGCATAAGGATGAAGCTCCATCTTCTTCTTCTTCTACTTCTCAAAGTTGAGGCTTCTTTTGGGTTTGTGCAAGTGTTGACTTTAATAAACAGCTAGCAAATCTTTTAACTAAACAAAAACATTAAAGCCACTTGAGTTGCAATAAAAAATGAAACGCAAGGGCAATATGGGTACTTTTTGTTCATTTCTCAACACTCCTAGACTCCTAGTACTTGGAAACTCCCCTATACATACATACATACATACATTCATACATATATATAAGTTTTTGACTTTTTGTGAATAACCTCTCCATAAATAAATAATTTATGGCTAACCTCTTTACAAATAAATAAATAAGTTGTGAACAATCCTCCTATAACGCATTTTCCTTTTAGTATCACCCTTCTCCGGTTACCTTTGGTCATTTCTGGCTAGTTTTGACTTTTTATGGACCAATTTGCCCGTGGATAAATAACCTCCGTTGACCCATGCCCTCCTTGTTAAAAACCAACCCATCTGTTTACTCTTCTTTCACTCCTTTGTCAAAATCTAAGATCAGATTCTGTTAAGGATTTCGTAGCATAAACATTACAGGTGACAATAACGTTCAAGAATAAACAACAACGAAAATAAAGGACACAAGAGATTTAAAGTGGAAACCCGAGAACCGGGCGAAAAACCACGGGATCGATCACACGACCCAAAACAGAATCCACTATGAGTAAACCAAGGTTACAGGGTTACAAGCGTTACAAGCTTTCAAGCCTCTCACATGGCTATAGCTACGTCACCCACCTCACTCAAGTGTTTCCCCCGTACTAGAGTTAACGTAGACAAACATGGTGAATACCATCACCACTTCGGTGACTAACCCAAGTCCCAAGGGCTTCCCGCTCTCTAACCCAAACACCCTACATGGCTTGCTAGCACACCCTTCTATTACAGTCGAGAACTCTATATTTATAGAGTCTCCATGGAGTACACCACCTTCCTAATCTAACTCCCACTAAAATTAGGAAACTACCTTTTAGCTAACTCCTTCTCCAAGCAACCTTCCTAATTACATAGATTTCCTACCTTCCTAAACAACCTTAGGAAGTAGTCTAACAACATCAGGAAACATGCTAAAATATTAGCTAAAAGATATATCAACAAAATATAGAAATAATCTCGCAATCAAAACTGCCCTGAAAATATGCCCAGCTCGCTTGCAGTATCCACCCGTCCGGGTGGAATAACCACCCACTCGGGTGGCTCTGTGACAGCCTCAACCGAGGCTCCTGGTTGTCCGCCCGCCTGGGCATATTTGTCACCCGCCCGGGTGATGTTGCGACTAGGCTCTCTTGCACTTTTCCTTCGGCTCTTGATTGCTCCAACTCTGATCTATACTTTGATGGATTTAGCTCCACCATTCCTAACAGATTCTATCTCTCCCCCTCTCCTTTCCCTCATCTATCATTGTCATCCGTTTGCCCTCTCCTCTAGCATTCTCATTTGCAACAGTCAATTGGCAACGTTGAAGATGGAGGGGTGAAATTTAATTGGGATAATTGAAGAAAAGATTGATGGAAAATTTTGAATGTCCAATTTGAGTTGCTAATGGTTCAATTGATGTGTTTGGTGTCACCATAACCATGTCAAGTTCAAGCATCTTGTCATCAAAGTTGTTTCGCAACTGTGAAAAGCCCGCTTCTTAGCTGAATTTTGGGATCAAATTGAACCCATAGATGAGGTTCTTGTGTTGTGCTTATTACGAGTATGAATAAGTGAATCATTGACGGAGATATTTCAAGTGGTATGAGGAAGGCATGTGTATTTGGCAACAAATGGGATCAATAGGCTTTTTGAGTGACACAAAATGTTTGCATGGCGGTTGGAATAAATGGGATGGGCAAGTGAAGGGATTGAAGAATGAGAGCACAAAATTGGTGGTTGAGAGTGAGAAGTTGAGGATATGTTTTTTTTTTTTTTTCCTTATGCACAACCGTTTGGAGGAAGGGGTGGGGTTTATTACACAGGGGCATTTTCATCATAAAAGTACATAACTAGCTGCAGAGGGGTGATACTAAAAGAAAATTGCGTCCACAACTATTTTCTAAAAGGGGGGTTAGTCACAAACACTTGTATATGTAGGGGGATTTCCGACAATTTTTTCTTAAAAGATTGTTAGGTTATTAACACAATGATTAATATGGAGCTCAACTAAAACCAAACCACAAAAAATATTTGTGTACATCACATTAACTACGGATTCTGCACATGCCTATATATGACAAATTGAACCCAAATATATACATATGAATAATTCACAAAGTGACCTTAAAACTCAACTTTTAGACAAATAGTGTTGATTACACGGTCTCTTCCTTCAAAGCAAGCTCCTCTTCCCACTCACCATCAACTAAAACCGTGTATCTTTGTTGTCTTCCACTCTTTCTCGCCGGAGTCGGTCGTTTTGTTCACATTGATCCCTCTCAAGCACACACATGCAAGGCTTCAATTGTAATATTTACTATTATTGATAGTTTAATTTGTAAAAATCGCAATATGTTTAGAAATCTAAGGATAATAATGTATTTGCCAAACTTGTCTTTGCTAGTTGATACATTGATCATTCTTCTACACAAACATTTATTATTTTCTAATCACAATTCACCATCACCACTTTTTTCAATAAAATTATAATTACAAAGATTTTAAGGGATGGGTCAATAATGACACATGGGAGAGATGAAAGAGAATTAGGAGGAAAAGAGGTTTGAAAATGAATGAGCATATGGAGGTGCAATGGTTACTTTAAGGGTGAAAAATATTTGAACTTGCATTTTAACTCCATAAACTTAGTATAATTTACAATTGTCTTAGGGTATGTTTGGCACCAAAAGCTTTCACCAAAAGCTTTCGAAAGCTAGCTTTTGAGCAAAAGCTACACCTTAAACCTTGTTCATTTTTATCTCATCTACCAAACAAGATTTCAGCAACAACTACAGCTACAACTGATGTTTCACTTGACAACTAGATTTTGAGTAAAATCTACAACTTGAAGCTGCAACTTGTTCTTTTCTCTCTCTACTACCTAACAAGATTTGAAGCAACAGCTACAACTTCAACTCACAGCTACAGCTAATTTTGCCAAACATATCATTAGTTGTTATAATAGAATTATAGTTACAATATCTATCTATCTATCTATCTATCTATCTATCTATATATATATATATATATATATATATATAAAAGATTTTTTTTAACAGCGTAGAACGCGCCACGTAGGCGAGTATTTAAAAAATCAGTTGATTTTAAAAAATTAAAATATCTCATGTGTTATTATATTCCAAAAAAAGGATAATCTAATACGTTAACAAAATCTAATAGATATCTTTTTATTTGCCAAATAGATGTACATCCAAAAGTAAGGCAAAAACCTTCCAAAAAAAAAATACAACTAATATTTTAAGATGACTTATAACTTTTATTCAACCTATTCAAAAATTCAATTTTTTTTAACGCCATTAGAAAAAGTGCAAAATGTATGTTACTTTAAAATGAGACCTATTTGTAGTAGAGATGTCAATAGGTTGATTGTGTTTTGTTCGGGTCCACCCAAACCCAATCGTTGGCCCATTTAATGTGCTTAAGTTTGGTCCAATACATATCAAATTACATTGGATCTATCAAGTTTAATTTGTCACAAATAGCTCTGATTAAGTAATACTCCCTCTGTTTTGCTAAAATCTTGTCGCCCAAAGTTTTCAAAGTAAAAGTAGTGTTTCTCGTCATCAGTGGGCTAATTTCTGTAACCTGGAGATGTTTATGTCTAGATTTCTGTTTCTATTTTTCTTATAACAATGTTTTGTAGCAGACCAATTTACCAGATTATCAAGGGCCTGAAAAAATTGTCATGCGACGATATAGTCACTTTGTATGGCTTCGTGAACGCCTTTTTGAGAGATACAAAGGCATCTTCATACCCCCTCTTCCAGAGAAAAGTGTTGTTGGTAAGGATCTCTTGATTTTTCAGCACCTGCTTTATGTTATGAGACAACGATAATGAGCTGAGCTTGTGTTGGTGATCCGTGCATGAGAAATAGTTCAAGCAGCTTGACTTTCGTCTTTAAACGGTTGAACGATGCAGACATACATATCATACAATTGGTGTCCCTGATATGCTCCGAACAATGCCTTTTGCAGGATAATGTTCGACGAGTCTAAAATCTTTGAAGTGACTGCATATGGAAATATGGAAATAAGTATAATAGGCATCCCTTAGGATACTGCTAAACATTATGTATACTTTATTTTGCGAGTGGATGAAATTGGTCTTCGCAATAAGACTGGACACAAGGAACTAGTTTTTTTTTATTTATTTATTTTGGCACCCAAGTTATGAGAGATAATCACATATGATGCGCCATGTAATCTATATAATTAGTTTAAAACACAACGATCCAACCAGAGCTCGACACGTCAGTATGCCATGTCAGCGCTTAGTACGCCACATATACGTTGACGTGTCACATGCATTGCAATGTAAGCACCACATTCATCTTCTCAATTATTTTTTTTTTAAAAAAAAAAACCATAGCTAAGAAGATTCGAACTCCAAACCTTTAGGTTTTGATACTAACTCTTTACCAACTACTCTAACATTCATATGTACTATTTTATCTAAACTATTTATAATGTGACATTAAATATCTTCATTTAACTCATTTTCATTCAATTTTTAATAATGTTATATCAAAAAACGTTCAAAGTAAAATAAACGAAAACCTATCAAATTCACTTGGTAAGCAATTGTATTTCTAATAGAAAAATAGCTCATC
>BSSO01007239.1:0-11146 GCA_030267885.1 Mesembryanthemum crystallinum | reverse complement strand
ATCTGTCCCACCCAACAGAGTTGTTGTTTTGTTTCAGCCATTTGTATCCAGAGGATATAGTATAACAGTGTTGGGGGTGATGTAACCAGAGATTTCCATTGTAGCCAGCAACCATAATATCTCTAATGTGGCAGATTTGCTTCCATGACCAACTAGCAGCTTGGGGTGGGACATGAGTTTTCCAATCATCACTCTCAGTGTAATACAGGTGGTGGATCCATTTAATCCAAAGTCCATCTGCTTTGGATGCAATATACCAGATGTATCTTCCCATAGCTGCAATATTCCAAGCCATACAATCTCTGACATTTAACCCTCCCACTTTCTTTGAGTTGCATATCATCTCCCATGCCACAGGTGGGACTTTGGTATAATTCATTGAGCCAGACTAGATGTAGTTCCTGCAAATAGCTAATATTTTCTCAAGTACTGATTTGGGGATCACAAACACAGTTGCCCAGTAGGTATGTAGGCTCATCAAAACTGCATTTACAAGTTGTGTTCTACCAGCATAAGAGAGATGTTTTGTACTCCAAACTCTAATTTTAGAGCACATCTTGTCCACCAACACATCACAGTCAGCTATGGTTAACCTCTTGGAGGATACAGGAACACCAAGGTACCTAAATGGTATCTCTCCAGCTTGGAAACCTGATGTTTGTAGTATCACCATCTGTGCTTCAGCAGGGATGTTACACATATAGATAGCAAATTTACTTTTGTTTGCAGTGAGACCAGAAGCTTCAGAGAAAGAGCAGAAACCACTCAAAAGTAAATAAATAGACTGGACATCCCCACCACAAAACATGAGGAGATCATCAGCAAACATCATGTGGTTAAGTGATAATCCAGCACACATTGGATGAAAGGAGAAATCAGGAAGCTTTCCAACAACATTCAGGACTCTAGACAAGTATTCCATGCAGATGACAAAGAGAAGGGGGGAGAGAGGATCCCCTTGTCTAAGCCCTTTTGCCCCAGAAAAATAACCATGCAATCCACCATTCAAGGAAATAGAGTATTTTGTAGATTTAACACATGTCATGAGCCAATTGCTGAACTTGGGTGGAAAGTTAAGTGCTTGCAACATTTCTTCTAGAAATATCCATGAGACTGAATCGTATGCCTTCTTAAGATCAACCTTGATCATACATCTTTGGCTAATATTCTTCCTCTTGTAATGCTTGAGAATGTCTTGACAAACCATGATGTTTTGGACAATTTGTCTTCCTTCAATAAAAGCCCCCTGGTTTTCTGATATAATATCTGGCAAAACAAGCTTAAGTCTACTACATAACAGTTTAGCAATACATTTGTAGATCACAGCACAGCATGCTATAGGTCTATATTCAGTTACAGAAGATGGGTTAGATACTTTGGGGACCATGGTGAGAATAGTGGTATTCAATTGAGTTATCAGCTTACCTGTAGAGAAAAAATTAAGTATTGCTTGAGTTACCTCGTCACCAACAACAGACCATGAGTCTTTGAAAAATTGGCTACTGTAGCCATCCATACCAGGAGCTTTGTTTCCAGGAATAGAGAAAAGAGCCCTTTTAACTTCCTCAGGGGAGAAAGGTTGAAGTAAGAGCTGATGATGAGAGGGTTGAAGCAGAGGACCAAGTTGCGCAACATCTGCATTGACATGTTTTGTTGGAGGAGAGCTAGTACCCAGAAGAGTTTTGTAATACTCCATAAAAGCCCCTGCAACTTCTTCAGGTTTATCCACCATAATCCCATTCATATCCTTGATGGTATATACCCTGTTATAGTATCTTCTGTTCCTTATGCAGGCATGAAAATAGCCAGTATTCAAGTCCCCATCCTTGAGCCAGTGTGATTTAGCTCTTTGTTTGAGGAAACTGATTCTAGCAGCTTGTTTTACTCTATAGAGTTCCGCAGCTTCTTTTTCTGTTGTGGCCAGGGAGATATCTAAGGGATTAAGTTGTAGAGCTTGCTGACATGCTAGTAGGTGAAGATAAGCAGCATCAGCTTGCTTCTCAATATCAGAGAATAGAGATTTGTTCAGTTCCAGGAGAGGCTTTTTGAGTATTTTCAGCTTTGAAATCACTCTAAACATAAGAACACCTTTAACATGAGCATTCCAAGCATTCTGCACCTTATTTAGGAAGTCTGGGGCTGTACTCCACATGTTGTAATATTTGAATGGCTTGAATCCACTCTTCAGATTGGTAAAGCATTGTATTACTGCAGGGCTATGGTCAAATAGGCCCTCAGGAAGGAAATTAACCATAGCATCAGGAAACTCCATCACCCATTCATCATTTACAAGAGTTCTGTCAATCTTACTAAACACTCTATCACTTGAAGACTGCTTATTGTTCCAAGTAAAGAAGGACCCTTGGAATTTGAGGTCCTGCATTCCACATCTAGATACACAGTATCTAAATTCAGAAACTTCAGCCAAAGTAACAGCAGAGCCAACTATCTCATTGAGGTTTAACACATTATTGAAATCTCCACAAATGACCCAAGGGGAGTGAATATTTCTAGCAAGCTGAGTTAGGTCATTCCACAATGGAACTCTATCCTGGGGCTCATTAAAGGCATAAACAAATGTAGCTAGAAACTTTTTACCAGTAGGAATGTGCAGAACATCAACATGTATCATCTGAGTAGAAACAAGCAGAACAGAAATATAATATGTAGATGGATTCCATATAACCCATATTCTTCCTCTATCATGTGTGGAGTAGTTTGTAGTAACCGACCAATTGTTGCCTAAACCAACTAAAGCAATAACAAAATTTTGAGGTTTGACCTTTGTTTCTAACAAGCCAAAAAGACCTACCTTATTGTTCTGAAGTAACCACTTCACTTCTTGTTGTTTTGTAGGCCTATTTATTCCCCGGACATTCCAAAAACCCCAACTATCCATCTGGTGGTCTAGATGAAGAACCACAAGCCACAACAGGTTGACCATTACCATTAAAAGAGAGCAGAACAGAGCTTATATCAACATCATTAACTGGCTCATTCAGAGGTTCAAAAGCATCTGCAGTGTTAACAACAGACGAGCTGACCTTGTGTTTCTTGCCAGCTTGTTTTGGTATCTCAAATCCATCATCATCTGCATTTAGCTTCACTGGTTGTGTGTGTTGTTGTTGATTCTGAGTAGGTGGTTCAAGTTGAGCAGCTTGATTCTTGGGCACCCATTTCATCTTTCCACCCAGCTTATTTCTACAAATAGTACCCTCATGTCCCATTCCTCCACACTCAGTACATTTTTGGGAAGCCATTCATATCTAACCTCTTGTGTAACAACCTCATCCATTTCATTCAAGAACTCAACACTATTTGGCAATGTCTGATCAACATCAACCTCAATCAGCATTCTTGCAAAGGTTAGTCTCTCCCTTTCTGTTGTGGCTGTATCAGCCTTGATTGGACTACCTATGGCACCAGCAATTTTACTCAAGGCATTCCTACCCCAGTACTTAATGTCAAGGTATGGTAGCTATATCCATATGGGAACTCTTTTAACCTCCTCTTTTTTCAGGTTTATATCAGGGGACTAGCTTTTCACAATTAAGGGTTTCTTATCAAACAGTCGAACACCTTCATTTACCACCAGATTTTTCGCATCAATAGTATGGAATCTAACCAGGAAGATACCATTTGCCATACCTGCCACTTTGTCAACACCATGTTTTCCCCAAATTCGCTTGAAAAAACCTTCCATGTTGCGTAGAGGGGGGTTTCCACCAATGACATAGCAGTATACAGCTGACGACTAGAAATTGACCTCACTTTTAATATCCTCCGAGCAAATCTTTACTCTCTGAGGTGATTTACTCCCAGATTGAAGTTCCATCTCTCCGACTCTGACCTCACCAACAACTTCACGGTATGAGCCCTTCGGTGTGGAAGGGGATCCCGGTTTTTCTTGATTCTCCTCATCCTCCACTTCACTGGCCCAGGATTTCTGACTTCCGTCATCCGAACGCACCGGCGATTGAACTTTCTCCACCACCTTCTCTTTCGATTTCTTGGCTGTCAAAACCTTAATCGCTTCCTGTAAATCTAATGGTGAGATCCCTTGTATTTCCAATACTGCTTTTGTTTTCTTCGCATTAGCTGTTTTTGGGATTGAGGATTAAACCGATTGATGTTCATCAATTTGTTTCGTGGATTTGGGTTGTTTTGGTTTTCTTGCCATGGCGCCCAGCTCAAGCTGAGAGAGAACCTAACGCCCTATTCTTTTGGTTTCCATAATTTCAGAATACCTCTTCATGTCCATATCTTGAACAATATCCACATTTTACTGGTTTCCATTCATAAAAGACCCTTTGCTCAATCAGTTCACCATTTTCATCTTCAAAATAAATATGCTTTGGTAAATCCACTCCAACATCTATATCCACTAGTATTCTAGCAAAGCTCAATCTATTCTTCTGCGCAGTGAGCTTGTCTGTCATTATAGGGGTACCTAGCAGGCTTACAATTTTACTAAGTGATTTCTGTCCCCATTACCACACATCCAACCCAGTAAGTTGCACCCAAATAGGTACAGACTTCACATCAGAATTCAGGAGTCCTTCCATAGACCATGACTTGACAATAAATGGCTTCTTATCAAAGTGATTAATGCCCAGCTCTAGCACTTCATCTCTACCCATTACTGAATCAAAATGAACTACAAATTTACCATTTCTCATTCGAACAATCTTATCAATTCCATGGGAACCCCAAATCCTCCTGATATACCCTTCAACCACAACAGTTGGGGGATTTGCCCCTAAAATATAGCAGATGACAACTGATTGCCAGAATTCCAACTCAGGTTCAATATCCTCTCGATCAATTTTACAAATAGCAGTATCTCCCCTTTTAATAGGTTTTATAAAATCTAATTTATGCCCAGAGTTCTTCAATTTCGAAATATCAAAATCATCCCAAGCATTCTCAAAGTGAGATTTACATGAACGATTGGATTAGTGTTCCATTTCCTCCTATTCCTCGACCTCCTCTGCCCATGATTTCCAGCGACTCGAAGCTGAGTGGAGTACAGAGAGCCATTGATTGAGTTGTTCCTGAGGTGTTAATTGCTTCGCAGGAGCAGATTCTTGTTGCTGCTGTTCTACCATCTTCTTCAGACTTTTCTCAATCTCCTTTTGAATCACAGTGACATCAAGTTCTAGCGCAATATTACGAATTACCTTCGAGCCTACATCCGTTCTTGGTTCAGTTACCGGCGAATGTGGAGCAGTTTTCCGGTTCTGAGGTTTTTGTTTTCCCTTTGCCATGGCGTCACGAGGCAAGCTCGAGAGAGAAAACCATGACCATCAGAACGTTCCAACAAGTCATCTTTTTTTATAGAGAAATTTGAGTTTATGCTGTAGCATCTATGCTCTAGCATCTATACTTTAGCATCTACGTATTCGAAAATAGTACAACAATGTAGAAAAGTTACTAATCGAAATCACATAATTGAAATAACATAGTTCAATAACATAATCGATAATACATAATTGAAATTACATAATTTAAATAACATAATTGAAATTACACTAATTAAATAAACAACATAAAACATTAAATTCATTTGTAACTTCTGAATTCTTCATCCAACTTGGCACACCTTGCTTCTTCATCTTGAGTTTTGTATTGTTTCAGCATTAAATTATGATAGGTTTTCAATCGAATCTTGAGACGTTGCTTCTCCTTGATTTCTTCCCGTTGGTTTTTTTTGAAACTCAAACCTAGTTCAATCCAAGCTTCTCAGATTCAAGAGCTCTATTCTGATCGTCCCTTTGTTGCCAAACTCTTTGGATTTCATTGACTTGTTCTAGTGGAAGTTGATTGATAGATTTACCTTTTGCCCTCCTGCTCTTCACAACTTCGCTATCATCGGATGTACCTACTGGAGTTGATCTCTTTGATCTCCCTTCCCCAACGCTTGATGCATCTATGTCCAGAAGGCAGTCCCACTTTGGAAATATCTTCAACATATCCCAACAATGCTCAAGCATGAATTTGGGACCTGTTTGTCCTTTCTCATGCGATGGACCAGCACAAAGATCTCTTGCATAGTTGAGAACATCATTGTCGCTCTTACCACTTTGCCTCCTTCTTATAGCTTCAAATAAAACACCGACGAATTTGGCGACTCTCATATTTATTCTTCTCCATCTCAGTTTCATCCCATGAATATTTCATTGCGCAATATTTTGAGGATTTTCACAACGGGCATCCTCATACAATCTAAATATAGCTCCCTAGTAATGTTTACCTCTCTGATAAGCTCATTTCAAAGTGTCGACGCCAGCTTGGATGTAAGCCGAACAAAGAGACCTGTCTTCTGCTGTGCTCCAATTACTAGATTGGCTTGGGGGTAATGGTTGGCGCCAATGGTGTTGCGTCTTCTATATCCCCATCGACATCTACATGATCGTCCAACTCCTCGACCTCATCTGCATTACCATCTTCGTAAGCAGTAGAATGATCATACTGTTGCAAAATAGCCCTCGAAGATCTTGCTCGACCAACAACAGGCCTAGTTGGACGCATTTGGGATGATTGAGAAGAATATTCATTTCCATAAGGAAAAATAGTTGGAGAAATATATGAACTTTGTTGGGATGATATTTGTGGATTTGGAGAGGGATTAAATTTAATGGAAATTTGGTGAGGAAGAGAAATTTGGTTGATTTTGTGGATTATTTCCCATTTGATTCATGAACAACTTAAAATTATGGAAGAAACTTTGATCCATAAAATTGGGTGAGAAATTCGTTGAATTTTGTGGTGCATGGGAATTTTGTGGTGTTTGGGAATTTTGTTGTGGTTGAGAATTTTGGTTATTTTCATAATTTTCCATAATTATAGGAAAGAAACTTGGAATAATGATTTTTGAGATTTATGAAAGAAATGAGTAGAGAAGAGGAAATTTTGAGATGTGAGCAAAACATATCAAAATTGGTCTCTGTTTATAGACGAGGAAAAAATAAACCATTGCTGATTTTTATTTATTTTTACGATTTTTTTTTAAGCCAAATATCCAAATTTTTTGCTTGAATTAAAGACGAGCCACGTGGCAACTTAGGAGTGGGCCGGCTGACATTCCTCCTGCAGGCTGTCTGCCTGGCCGCCACGTGGCTCCCTCCATCTCCTCCTTCTGGAGCTTATTCCAGCCCAAAACACTGTGTTTAACCTTGCAAATGGTACAAAGGGCCTGCAAACGGTGCATTTTGAGTGCCCACCCAGCAAAAAAAATTACCCAGGTCTTGGACAACTGTCCAGGCCTGGGAAACCGGCCTTTTTTGCCTTGATTCAATTGCTCTTGAACTAGCTCTCTCCATAGAGCTAGTTGGGCAATGGAGACTCAATATTGGATCAACTCTAGTTGATCAATATCTTGATACCCATTACTAGTACTCTAACGGCTTTCCCACTTAGGATCTTCTTGACGAGGTATAGCCTAGTTGGGCTTACATTTCCCTCTCGGGTTTGTGATAGGGATCATTATCTCCTTGAGAACCAAATCACACTCGTTGATGTTCCTGAGCTTGACTGACTGATTGTAGTGTCTAGTGATGCGCCGTTGATAGATGTGAGAAGAGTGGAGTGCTCTTAGCCTTTTCTCATCTAACATGACGAGTTGATCGAATCTGGATTGGATCCAATCAACCTCGAGAATTTGACTTTTGAGTGCAACCCTTAAGGACGGGATCTCGAGCTCAACTGGTGGAACGGCATCCAAACCGTACACTAAGGAGTAAAGGCATGGCGCCTGTGGATTGTCTGATTGAAGTGCGGTATCTCCTTAAGGCGAATGGGAGTTTGTCCAGTCTGAGTAGGTTTCGACCATCTTTTGGATGGTTCGCTTGACGTTTTTGTTCGCAACCTCAACGGCTCCATTTGTTTGAGGTCGATATGTAGAGGATCGCCTGGGCTAAATTTTGAATCCTTTGAGGAGTGTGGCAACCTCTTTCTTGAAATGGGAAATGTGATCACTGATGAGTTCGTGTGGAACTCCACATAGAGCGATGATGTTGTTGCGAATGATTTTGCCCCTTGCCTTGAGGTGAGGCTCGCGAAAGATTGAGTTTCGACCCACTTGGTGAAATGGTCAATGGCGACCAAGATGTATTCATGACCCTCGGTTCCTTTCGAGACGATCTTGCCAAAATGTCTATTCCCTATGCTAAGAAGGGCCAAGGAGATGTGAAGAAGCTCTCTTGTAGGTAGATGCTGGAGATTTGCATGGAACTGGCATTTGGCACATTTTTTGACGAATTCATAGCCATCACTCTCTATGGTGGACCAATAGACATGCCTTGAGATTTTCCTAGCAAGCATGAAACCATTCATTTGTAGTCCGCACATTCCTTGGTGCACTTCACTCATGATTATGTGCGGCACTTGTATGTCGACACAAAGGAGCTTAACTCATAGGGTGATCTCTTGTAGATTTTCCCTTGTACTAGGATAAAGTGAGTAGCAAACTTCCTAGGCATTTGTTGAGCCTTAAAAGATGGCTCGAGAGGGTATGTCTTGTTTGTCAAGTAATTCAACACATCTGTATACCACTCTTCGGAGCCGTTAATGCACACTTCAGATTGTTCACTAAAGGCCGGTTCACTTCTCCTTTGCAAAAATATGGGTAGCATTTCGACTGAGTCAGGCATGTTGATTATGGAAGCTAGCTTAGCTAAAGCTTCGGCGAACTAATTGTCATCTCTTGGAAGGTACGTGAACTTAATGTGGTTGAAATGTTCAGATAATCTCTCTAGATACTCTTGGTAGAGTGCCAAGTTCTCGTTTTGGACCTTCCACGTCTTGGAGATTTGGTTAATAATGTTCATGGAATCACTGTAAACTCGGAGTTTCCTAATGCCGAGATTAATGGCAGCTTGTAGCCCTAAAGCACATGCTTCATATTCTGTTGCATTTTTGGTAACCTAATCGAGCTTGACTCAAAGAGGTGTATGTGCATATTCAGAAGCCCTTCTAATTACCAGTGATCCTTTTTTTATTACCATTATGTTTCTCGTTGGGAAATTCGTACGGGTCTTCCTGACCGAAAACGGGATATTCAGCTAAATAGTTTGAGATGACATGGCCTTTGAGGGTCTTGATAACCTCATGTTTGATGTCGGATTCTGTGAGTAGAACTATCCATCTTGACATTCTTCTGTTGAGAATAGGCTTGTCAGTTAGGTACTTGAGCGGGTTTAATAGCGATTTGAGATGGATTGTATTTTGAAGCAAGTAATGCCTTAGTTTCTTGGTGGCACTCACTAAGATGAGATACATCTTCTCTATTGTGGAGTAGCATGTCTCGTAATCTAGAACTTCTTGCTCAAGTAGTAAACGGCTATCTCCTCACCTTCTTGCACATAGGCTAGCAAGGCCCCCATCACGGTGTCTGTTACTGTGAGAGGATGAGGGGTTCTCCTGACTTTGGACGAACCAATATGGGTGGATTGGCTAAGTTTTCTTTGATCTTCTTGAAAGCCTTTTGACACTTGTCATCCCATTCTATCTTGACATGTTTCTTGAGCTTTGTGGAAGATTGGCTCGCAAGTGATAGTCATTTTGGAGATGAAATGATTGATGTATTGGAGTCTCCCGAGGAATCCTTTGATCTTAGTCTCGGTGGTAGGAGGCGACATGTCCATGATTGCTTTGATCTTGGATGGATCAATTTCAATCCCTCGTAAGCTGGCAATGAAGTCCAAGACCTTGCCAGTTATGATGACGAATGCGCACTTTTGAGGGTTGAGTTTCATGTGGTACTCATGAAGCCTGGTGAAGAATTTCCTTAGGTTAGGTATGTGCCCGTCCCTTGCTATGGAAGAGACGATCATGTTGCTGACAAAGACTTCTACCTCCTTGTGGATCATGTCGGGGAGGATTTTGGTAGCTGTCCTTTGATATGTGGCCGCGGCGTTCTTGAGTCCGAACGACATCTTGTCGCAAAAAATTCGCACCCAATGGGTGATGGAGGCCATTTTGAGCTTGTCCTCCCTTGCCATTTGAATTTGATTGCACCTGAAGTAAACATTCATGCATGAGAATAGGGCTATTTTGGCCGTATTGTCCGCTAGGATGTTGATGTGAGGCAAAGGAAATTCATCCTTGGGACTTGCCTCTTTCAAGTCTCGAAAATCTACACGAACCCTGCCTCTCCCGTCTTTCTTGGGAGCTGGTGCGATGTTGGCAATCCAATCGACATATTGCACTACCTCGATGAACCCGGCGGCTAATTGTCTATGGATCTCTTGTCTGATCTTGAGAGCTCACTCACTCGCTCTGTCAATGTTCGGCATGTCCTTGTATGACCAAGCAAACACATCTTGATATTATGTTAAAAGATCTATAAAATCTTTGCGCTCTTCTGCTGACAAAGACAAGCCAATTCGCACTTGGCAGGGCTCACCTCTGTCATCAGTTAAGGTTACAAGTTCTATTTCTTCAATTATCAAAGTAGATTATTCGTGTGCAATTAGTGTTTTGATTATTTCTTTAGGAAACTCAGTTTCATCATTATTCATAACAACCAAAGAGTCAAGGAGTAAACAGAAGGGATGTTCATTTTATTGATTGATGAGAAAGATACATTGAAAGTGGAAGTGATAGACTTAGAAGAGATAGAGGGAACAATGCTAGACTCATTAGGGGAAACAAACTAAGACTCAGAACCAGACTCAGACTCATTTTATTGATTGAAGAGAAAGATGCATTGAAAGTGGAAGTGATAGACTCAGAAGGGATAGAGAGAACAATGCCAGACTCTTTAGGGGAAACAGACTAAGACTCAAAACCAGACTCAGAACCAGACTCAGACTCAAACTTAGAGGAACCGGACCCTTGGCCAATGTGGATCGTGGTCTTGAACTAATGTCTATCTGACGGAGTCAACCTAGTAGTCTAGCTACAGGTGCGGACAATCTCACTAGCAGGGGTAATGAGTTTGGTGGGGCCAAATCCTTCATTAAGTAGTCTAAGTTGAGTGAGATGCTTGATGCGAGTCATGGCGCTCCTGGCCGAAGAGTAAACCCAGAGAGTTGTTGTTGAGGTCATCAGCCCAGTCTTTGACAACCTTAGGCTATGTTCTCTTCACCTTATTTTAGCTTATATTCAGTTCAGTTCAGTTCCGTTCAGTTCAGTTCAGTTCCGA
>BSSO01007238.1:0-11146 GCA_030267885.1 Mesembryanthemum crystallinum | reverse complement strand
AAAATTATGTTGTTAGTTAGTGAAAAATGGTGAATGTTAGTAGTAAATTAGTAAGGGTACAATGGTCATTTACTATGGTAGTTGGGTGGTATTTATTGGTTTTGTGGGTGGTATTAATTAATGTCCTTTCTAAATGCCCCTCCCTGTCCATCCATACACTTTTTCCCAGTCAGAATCCATGTAAATGAATCTTACTAGCTGTACACCACAATTGACAACTGCACTGTCAAAACCTCTTCCCTATATATCATATCCTTTCCTCCTATCAAACGCCAAATAATCAACAACAGTAGCTCTACACTCTTTCACTGTGGATATGCTTTAGGCATTTTAAATTATTTTTTTCTTTTTGCACAGCATGTAGAGTTGGACTGTGCTTTGTTGGAACTTGGTAGGCATTCAGATGGGAGTTTCTTTTGCAGTGACACAGGCAAATGAAAAATTGGCCTGATGTTTGTGCAGTAATGAAGCAAAGCTACGCCTTTCATAAGCTACAGAAGACAGTTATGTTGCTCTGAATGCCTTGGAACTGCAAATACTACATTTTCTGACATTTGTTTGGCTCTGTGTAATCTTTTGGTTTGTTTCGGCTAATATGATGAGGCTTTTCATCGCCTGTAAACTCCAAAGCATTCATGATTCTATTAATTGAACAGGGTTCTTCACTTGGCTTATGCACTTTCTGATTCTTTGGATGCTATGTTATCCTCTTAGTCAATGTCCCCAACAATAACCCATATGGATCACAGAGAGGTAGTGTTTTGGAACATCAAAATTTTCCCCCCTTCAACTTAACATGCAGGAAAGTTGTTCTAGCTAGAACCTCAAACTTGGGATGACCAAGTATGATGCCAGCCAAAGAGGGCTGACCCAAAGGGCACCTAGAGAGATCCTCCTTTTGTGCGTTGAGAATGGAGCTGACTTAAAAAAAGACGATATGAACCTAACTTAGATATGACACATCAAGCTTAAATTAAGAATTTGTAGGACTCCTTTTGTTGGAAATTAGGATTATGTTTAGTTTTGGAAAGGTGAAACTAAAAAGTAAAGTTTGACCAATCTTATTGTCTTTCATGATAACTATACAATTACAAATGCTATATTCTCTCTATCTCCTAACACTAAATAAAGAGTGGCTGAAAATCTTGCAAGCAAAATACCACTCATCTGAAATTTATTTTAAGCTAGCTAAATTTGGAAATTTCTAAAAAGCCTCTCAAATATTAGGAAAAAACTTAATCCTAGTAAACTAACTAGATGATGATTCCTAAATTTAAGTTCGCATATTTTTTACATGTTAGTCTTCAATTCAAAAACAACTCGTTTCCTAACACTCCTTCTCTACGTTACTCGGACTTTTCATTTGGATCATAAGTACCTGTGTTGGATCCTTGACACTCAGACATGAGTATGGACACTTGACATTTTATTTTAGGCCAGAAATCGCGAAATTCTTTGAAAATTGGCCATCCGACACATAGACATGCACCCGTGTCTGACATATGTAACTGAGTGCTTGAGTTTGAGCAACATAACTCCTCCTTAGGGACTTCTGCTAGACATACCATCTAACTACATGCAAATTGATCTTCATATGCTGTGTTTTGTTGTGACAAACAGGATTTTCCGCTATTGCTATAACTGACTTGTATTGCTTGTATCACGTATCAAAATGTATTTCTGAATATAGCTTAGTTAATGGTTGTAAAAGCAGTTGATTAGGCAACTAGAAGCATTCTTCTTAAAGTTCCACCAGAACCATGTGCAAAAATGTAGTTGGAAGTTCCTTTTATATAGTTTACAACACTTCCCCGGACACTCATAAGCAAGAAGATATCTGCTACACTTTTACACATGGTTATAGAGTATTCTTGTGGAGCTCAAAGAAGAATGTTTCAATTGCTCCAACTGCTGAAGCTAAAAACATTGTAGCTTAGGCAGCTTCCAATCAAGCGATATGCCAAAGAAAAATACTTGTAGATATGGGATACAAGCAACAAGAACCCACCGAAGGTCTTGTGGACAACAAGTCAGCTATAGCAATAGCAAAAACCCAAGTTTATCAAAGCAAACAAAGCATATGAAGATCAAGTTCCATACATTTCAAGATGCAGAACAAGAGAAAGAGGTCAGCTGGTTCAGTTTCCTCAGAGTTTCAATAGATGACATATTTACTAAGGCTCTTCCAAAAGCACAGTTTGAATTCTTGATGATGTAGCTCGGTGTTGCCACCAAATATCTCAATAAGTAATGTTAACAAATTTAAAAATATATATAAAAAGTAAAATTCAAAAACGGAGATTAGAATGTTAAAGTATGCAAAGTAAATTTAGGACACATGTAGTTAGTTTACTAAGAATAAGTTTCTCTTGAAACCTTAGAGGTTTTCCAAAAAGTTTAAAATTTAGCTAGTTCAAAATATATTTTAGATGAGTGGCATTTTTTAGAAAGGTTTAAGCAACTCTTTATGTAGTAGAAGATCTATAAATACTGTAGCATATGAAAGTGTATCATTACAATGAAAAACAATAAGAGTTATTTAACTCAAGTTTAAAAAACTCTCCTCTCGTATATTCATATGCACTACTTTTCACAGTCCCAAAACTAAACAATTTCAAATTTCTAACAATAGGCTTTTCTTTTCACTTTGTTTATATACTTGTATATTCGGAAGATGATCAAAGGCATCATAGAAAGTAAAAGAATAAGAACCCCTCAGATTAACAAAGAAAATGTGTGTACTTAAGCTATACGGACCATATAAAAGCTGGGTCTACTCAATTTTGAACTTGGCTTGACTCGTGGCCAGCCCTACCTAAATCAAATGTCTCAAAAGAGTGCTCTCTACTGATTTGCTCCTTCCGAGTAAAGTCATAGGAAACCTACGCATTCCTATGCATTTCCAATCAATGCTTAATGGAAGTAGCCTACTTCTAATTCGTAAGCAACAAAAATCCCCCTCCCCTAGCCCACCGTTGATGGTGTGGCAGGATTCCTCTGTTAACACCCCACCTAGCATGCTCAATGCACTTCAAAGCAATTAATTTGTCAAGTAAAACCTATTTCCATGCATTATCATACTAGTTTAAGCCATCTAAACAGTACAATTATAGCGTCAATGTGAAATCTAGTCAATTGGTTTGAGATTACCGGTTCCAATCAAATTACAGAGAAGTAAATTACGTTCAAGGGTTTCTCGTTTAAAACCATACAATAGGATAGAAGCTTCCAAGCCTCAAACAATGTCCCATGTACTCAATAATATGTTCCCTCTTAATGAGACACGTGTGGCTTAAATTGGCTACTTTGAGCTGGAAATATAAAGATGTATTAAATTGATGTTACCAGGCTACATCACAAGATGAAAGTGGCCACATTGTCATCATGGGGAACTCTATCAGATACAACATTGCAACATTGATTTAGGTTTAAGTGTTCAACTTCCGATGAAAATCCTCGAGCATGACAACCAACTTTTAATTTCCTTTTTTGGTGGGGGGTGGAGAAGGAAAAACATCTAGATAGTGAAAAAAGCACAAATTCGCAAGTACAAAAGAAACAAGAGGATTTACCAGTGAAGACAATAAGATCAGGCTTCTCTGCTGTAATCATACGCTGGATAAAAGCAGTTGTATTGAGATCAGAGCAGTCCTTAACCTGATAGGGCAACACATTCAGACAAGATGTACTCTTGCCATTGGCATAATGCATATCTGCCACTTGCAGAATCTTAAACTGTCCGTTTTTGTTAAACCTCAGTGGTGCCGAAAATGCACACTTTGGTCCAATACAAACACAAACAGCGACCACCAACAACACTGCCTTTAAGCAAGACAGCGAACAGAAGAGTTTACTCTGATTAGGATGAAATTCCACCATGATTTCTGGTCTCTCTATCTTTTTATTTAACTTTTGCTGGACAATTTTGTGCATGTGCAACCATCAAAGCTGCAAGCCAATAAAGGATAGATCATCAGAGCATAGAATGATGGCATGAGCAACGCAATAGCGTCTCCAAAAGCAAACTTCTAGAGGACTTAAAGCTACAAGTCATATAGCACATCATTTTTATGAACCCAAAAGTTCAATTTGCATTGCTATGGTAAAACTAATATGTCAAATATAATAAAACGTTCCATTCAGTCACTCAACAACATCATGTTAAAGAAAGATTTGAAAGAAGGGACGCATTTGAAGTATAATATATTAGATTAGATATTTTGAATTCACAGTGGCTTATCCATGTACTACCCTTTCTCATTACAGATGCAGCGATGATTTTCCACTTATTCAAATACAAAAAACCACTTGCAATGTTCATGATGTTCAACAAGAAGTAACTATCATTTCCACCAGCATTCGCAATTTTGCAACTCCAAATGTTCCCATAACCAAATGATCAACATAAAAAGTTTAAACAGTCAAGATTAAAAGTTTAAAACATATGCAGGCTACAAATAAAAACTTCTCAAACTTTCGTTCAAAGCACAATTTCCACCAATTCGACAGACAAACAAAAATGGGTTCCTGCAGAACTCGAAAGACAGTTTCTCAACTTCAGCCCCACTTCCAAGGCCGCCAATAAATGATGGCCCAGGAAACATTATTAGTTTAGTCCATACCAAACTATATTTTGCTGCAACCAAGGTCACATACCCAACATTATTCATCAAGACAAGTCAAAGGATCCCACTAAAGTCATGGGTGAAATATAAGCCAAATATAATTTGGTATAGACTAAACTAATAATATTTCCACAACCATCGTTTAGTGACGGCCCTCCCAATGAAGATGAGGAGCCAGTGAAAATAGTGGAACATAAAAGCATTAACAAGCTTATAATTTTAAAACCACAATCAAACTCACATCAAAAGAACTGCCCAACTACTTCAAGCTTCTTTGAATTTGAAGCAGTATGCAACTAAAACCTCAAATATTCATACAAAAGAAACTGCAATGAACAATCTAGTAAGTTGGACAAAAGTGTAAGAAAGTAGAAACTAATGACTGACCCCGGTTGAGCGATTCTTTCGGGCTTCAAGAATTTGGAGAAGACCAAGAAGACTTACACTCACAACGACTTTGGGGCGCCTTTATGTTTTCTTGAGTCGAATACTCCGTACAATTGAGCGTCAAAGATCGTGGGCGGCTTCTCCATATCTTTCACGTTGCTTAAATGACCACCATCCGTTTTTGGCGGTTTTGATGGGAAAGATTTTCCATCTGGTGTGTGATGCTGGAGCATTTTGAAGTATCAAAAAATTCAACCAACAATTTTTCTGTCTTTTCGTTTAAATGGGCTGCTTCTAAGAAATTATGGTGACGGTTCCCAGTGGTAACCCGAGCCGAGCTGATCCCAAGTCAGGTCGGTTCGAATCTTGATTCGCTGAGATTTTTCTAGCTTGGGCTATGTGAGTGTAGAGGCTCAAACCCCACTTGATTTAGGGGTAAAATCGGGCATATCAAGCCAATTGAGTTGAGTCAGATTCGGCTCAAGGAGCATTCAAGTCAGCTTAAGCTCGATTTATCAGAGACTAAGTCAAGCTTTGACCGAGTTGAGTCGAGGGTCCAACAAGCTGACTCGACTCAGTTACACTATTCGTTATTATGATCTTTTCTTTCGGTTAAAGTCTAAGTCCAAATCCACGTTTTAGTTTTTATTTTCAGCTTTCCTACTTCTAGGAGAATAAGATTTGTTTAGTTTCCTATTTCTAGTTGTTTTCCTAAGCCGTTAGAGTGTTTCTTAGTTACATTAGAAGTGTGCTAAACGTGTTAATTGGCACGAAATTCAGCTTGTAAATTGTGTGATTGAATCAAACCCTTAAAGTTATCAAATTGTTCTTGCGTAAAACTTTTTTGCTTAGTCTTGCAAAACTTAAAAAATGATCCTTAATTAATTTACTTTTGATGTTGCGGCTTTAGAAGCTAGTAAACGGCTCAAGTTAAATTTCATTTTATCTCATTATAGACACTTAAAAGTGTCACCCCTCCCAACGCCTAGTGATGATAACCTAGTCCCATGAATGTGAATTGAAAACTTCATGGCGGGTATTTTCAGCCGCAAGAATCAAATCCTATTTCTAGTTGTTTTACTAAACTGTTTGAGTATTCAGCTTGTAATTGTGTGATTGAATCAAACCCTTAAGGTAATCAAATTGTTCTTGCGTAAAACTTTGTTGCTTAGTCTTGCGAAACTTAAAAAAAGATTCTTGATTAATTTACTTTTGGTGTTGCTGCTTTAGAAGTAAACGACTCAAGTTAAATTTCACTTTATCTCATTATAGACACTTAAAAGTATCACCCCTCCCAACGCACAATGATGATAACCTAGTCACATGAATGTGAATTGAAAACTTCATGGTAGGTATTTTTAGCCGTCATAATCAATTTAGAGTCAACGCATTCAAATCAGGCCACCAACCTTCTGCCACAATCAAGATTGTCTAAATTATTCATTGCCTCTCAATTCTAGAAAATCTTCTTCAAATGCCTATGTACTGGTATGGTTATGCGTAACATCATGAAAGAATAAATAAAAGAGTTTGGAGAGAGGGGGAGAAAGAATAATTATTTGTATTGATAATTACCAAAACAGAGAGAAGGGGAGTGAGAGAAAGAGTCGAAAGAAGCGGGGAAGTGGATAACACGTCTGGTAAGTTAAGTTAAAATCAAGGAAAATTCCAATTTGTGCCCCTGAGGTTATAACTTTTCCAATTGGTGCCCTAAACTTTGTCAAAAATCCAAGGTGTGCCATCCAACTCCTGAAAACCTCCACTTCATGACAGCACTGTTAGGTTCCCGTTAGTCAATTCCGTTAGTTTGACTTAGAACGTTAAGGGGGTTGTTATAAAGGTGAAATTCCTTACTTGCCCTTAATGAAACGCAAGCCACACATCCAAAAACGATAGGGGAAGGGCATTGTTACTATTTCCCTCCCTTACACTACCCAACTACCTACCACATCCCATTCTCTCTCTTCATTTTCAAACTACATCAATCTCTTTCTCTGCCATTTTGCAAGAGCTGTAACACCTACAACCCCAAAACCCTTCCACCTGCAAATTGTGATCTCACTTTTAGAGGGTTAGATTAAGAAGAGGAGTGAAGATTGAAGGTTGGGGAAGCTAAAGACCTGGGTTTCGAGTTTAGTAGAAGGAGTCTGAAGAGCAATTTCGCAGATAATTTGTAACTCAAAAATTAAGGTTTATGTGTTATTTTTTGCGAAATTTTGCATGTTAACTATAAAAATAAGTAATCTTTTATGGTTTGTGGAGTTGCATGAACGTTTGCTGATGATTATTTGAAGTGGATTGTTGATTTTTGGATAAATTTTTTTCAAATTTTTTGTAAGCCTCTGTTTTGTGTAATTAGGGCTTAAAATTATGAAGTTGGTGATGTGTCTGTTTAACGTTGCTACTTTTTGGGTGTATTGATGTGGATTTTTGCTTGTGATTTGTTTGTTGTGGTGTGGGTTGTATTTGTATTTAAGAATTAGGGTTTTCTTGTGCAGAATGGATGATGAGAGAATTTTGAAATTCTGTGTTAAGAGGAGATAAATTGATATTAAGGTGGACATAGATAGCTCTTCATTGATTCTGTGTTTAGAGATTTGGTGAATGGAGCTAAGGATAATGGGGTTGAGTTACCTGAATTCCCCCAGTTAATGTATTATAGGAAAAAACTAGGCTGACCCTCAGGGTCAGTGACCCTATACTTATAAAAATAAAAAATAAAAAATCAAGTAATTAGTAATTACTCTCTAGGTTTTCTCTTTCTCCTCCCAGTGGCCACATTATCTTCCTTTGCAATTGCAGTCCACATGCCCACTCTTTCTCTCTCCTCCCGATGGCCACCGCCACCCTCACTCTCAGCCTTACCCCTGCCTCTGCCGCCTCGTCTACATTCTCTACCGCCGGCCCGACGGCAAAGTGAATGGCGTTAGTTTATCAGGTGAACGATTGGGAGGCTCAATTCCAGCCATCGTTGTCCGACTTTGATGTCTAATTCGACCCAAACCTGTTGCAGCCATCATAAAGGGTCCAAAATCCATGAAATTGAATCGAACTCTTAATGAACGAAGAGATCCTCGGAGCCTTCCTCGTCGGTGTATGAACCACTTCCTTGTCCCTTTCGATCTATTCTCCCTACACCGTCAGCCATTGTTGATGAATTTTGTTCTACCTAAAGTTCTAGATGCTGATTTTGGGATTGAGATTTTGGATTTTTTTTTTTTAAATTTTTTTGGAAGTCAGAGAGTGGTGATTGGGATGTTGGTTTTTTTGGGAAGTAGGGGGAGTGACGGTTGTTATGGTGGCTATCGGAAAAATTAAATTTGGCGGCGAAGGAATTTTGGGAATCCAAGGAGTGGTGGTGGTCGGAGATAGTGATGATGGCCAGTAGTTCTAGAGAGGCCCGAAGAAGGGGAGATGGCAATTAATCCTATTTTGGGTAGTTGAAAAGCTATTAATTATTTAGTTTTTTTTTTCCTCTCTCCTCAGGGTCAGGTTAAGGTTGATAGTGATGAGGATTTGCTGGAAACGTATAGAGTGGTGAAAAAGAAAGTGATTATGTTTTTTGTAGGAGGGTTAAAGAGTCCTGGAAAAATTTGGGTTGGAGCACTGAAGCTTGAAACAGCAAATCCTAGTGTCACTGCCCCTACAAATGTTGAACCCTCCCCTGGTCAGCCATCCCATCCTATGCCTTCCCCTGTTATGCCCTACCCTGCTGAACCATCTCCTGCCATGCCCTCGCTCCCATGCTCCTGTCAGGCCCAAGATGTCTATTAAGAGGTCTCTAAGATCAACATTAAGTCCATCTCCACCCCTTTCATCTCCAATTGGCAACTAATTCAACCCTAGACTTCAGGAAATCAGACAAAGGATTGAATCACTTTAAGATTCACCCCCTCACTCTCCTTTTCAAGAATGGGGAGATTATTCACTTGGTACAGAACCTAGCCCACTGCCCAACCCACTGCCCCAACCTGCCACAGATTCTAATCCACTGCCACAACCCCAACCTATGATACAACCTACCCCACAGCCACAGCCACAACCTCAACCACAACCTATACTACAATCTGGAATGAGGACAGCTTCAAGGTCCAATGATCAGTCTAATAATGCTTCTTTGTAATACCTTAAAATTTTGTCGTATTTTCTTTATATTATTATTCAAGATTTTAAAGTAATTGATTTTGTATACACATTGTTTGAATTTAATTTGTTATTTAAATTAATCATTTTGTTGTCATAAATAATTATTTTGTTACTAAATTAATTATTTTGCTATTAACATTTGAAAAGCGACATGTATATTTTGAGAAGTAATGTTCTATTATGGAAAATTATATTTCAATTTCCTAAATTCAATTTTTAATTGATTGACTTATAGATTATGAGATATGTATTTACTTTTTTAAATATAAGAGATTATAATTTCCTAATTTAAGTGTTATGTGAGTTTATAAGGGTCAAAACCCTTTTTCTATTCCTTGTTTTGAAAACCCTCACCTAGCTCTATCTCTCTCTTAGACCCATCCCTCTCTTTTCTCTGTTAATCCTCTCATTCCCGACACCACCATTCACCATCACCACAAACAACTCCTCTCACCACCCATCTCCCTCTTGCTAAGTGACCGTGAGCAAGTGACCTTCGCTGCCGCTGCCCATAGCAATGGCGAGACCCATCTTCTCTCTCTCCTTCTCCTCTCTGATTCACGCGACAACCTCTCATGGGTTCGAAGCTAGCGCGGGCTTGGCTGTCACCCACACGGAATCTTCCATCATAATTGCCGTTGTTGATCGAGACCCAGGATGGACCAGTTAACCCGTTGCGTATGCCTCTCAATTCCGCTCCTCTCTGTTCTGACTTGCGGATGAATCCACGATTTTTAGCACCTGCTATGGCTGCCATGGTTGTTGCAATTGTCAGCCACCAAGAATATCGCCCTTTTTCTCACTTCTCTCTGTTTTGGGTAACTGAACCCTAAACCTTAAACTATTTTGAGTTAATTTCTAAATTTCTGATTTTTAGTTACAATTTCTGAATTTTGTTTATCAAATTTAATTTTCTAGTAATAAATATGTTGATATTTAGATTATGCCGGTTCATTGAGGGTATAATGCACATTTGCTTTGGATTCATGAAGAGGTAATATTATGCCTATCTTATTCAAATTGCCCCTAAAATATTTTCATTATTTTCTAGGTGTTGGCATGGGTTTAGGTGAATTTGTGTGATGTGATTGATTGTTATCAAATTGACCTGAGTTCACTACTAGAATATACGCCAGATTTCGACGCTTTGATTTCGACGCTCTATCGTTCGTCAGCCCAGAACTGAACGCGCGATCACAAAAGGCCCAATTTAACGACACTATTTCATGTTGCAATGCAATTCAACGGGAAAAGTCGTCGATAATAAACTTATTGAGCTATAATACACGCGCGGGCCCAAATAAACTCACTCCTCTTCAAGCTCTAAACGCACGATCTCCTTTCCCCCTCTCTCACAGCTAGGGTTTGACAAGAAAACTTCTCGAGTTCATCAATATTTCGCTCCTCTCTGATAAACTCTGAATATCTTCATCACTAATCGAGCTACCTCCAGAATATCAAGCATCAACATCATTAGATGCGTTCGGCTTGCACCCTCTGCTCCCAATTCCACCCGTAAGTTTTTTTTTTTTTCTTTCTTTCTATCTAATCTGATCCCATTCGGCTTCTGCTCGAGATTTAGGATTCTTTTTCATCTTTCTTTTATGTTATACTAGATATTGGGTTGTATTGCTATTGTGGTTAAATAGACATTAAATTTCGGCATATTATGGATAGAGAATTGAGCATGTTTTGATGTCTTAGATGTGATATCTCATGAGAAACACTTGGGTATATTGGTGAGTATGTTGCTTGTAAATTCTAGATCAACTAGTTGCATGCCCCGTGCGATGCACGGATTAACGTTTATGTGCTTGATAAAAAATAAAATAAAAAATAGGACATCTAACCAAATCCAAGCTGAAATATCCTATTACGGGACACATGCTATACTACTAATTAGCTCGGAAACACGGAAACGCCTAGCAGGTGGCGTTTCCCGTCCCCGAAACGTTTCGGGGACGGAAACGCCTTCGAAACGCGAAGAA
>BSSO01007237.1:0-11148 GCA_030267885.1 Mesembryanthemum crystallinum | reverse complement strand
TAAAAGGGTTAGTTTTTGGTCCGTCTCACCAAAACAAAGATGAGACGCGTCTCATTTGAGAATTTGTGTTCAATTTAATGCTTTGTTGTTATATGAACTAAGGTTCTCTCATGATCTGTGTGATTCCTCCCTTAGTAGATTCGCTGCTCCCCCTCCCTTAAGACTCACTCTCTCTTGATCAAACCCAGTGCCATAACGAACCTATGCAGGGACGAAGCACTCCTCTAGTCCTCCACCAGAGTTTGAGCCAGCCAGCCTGTTTGTTTTAATAAGCAGAGTGTATTCCACTTGTACCGCCACCATTTGGTATGTGCTTATTTCTTTTGCTTTCAAATTTCATTGATAAAATGACTTTGTACTCTTTTTCTATGGTTTCTTTACATGGGGTTTTGAAATTGATATTAGTTGTCCTTGTCAAACAAACAGGGTTTAATAAAAACGAGTTATTGTTTACTTGTGAAAATTACTGATGTATATAAGGCAAAGAAACTATGGTCTGATACCAATTTGATGTAAATAAGGCTCAGAAACTATGATGAAAATTGGGTAAGGTGAACTCTTTAATTTTCTTTACTTTCTGCCCCCCCTACCCCCGTCTAGGCGGGAGTCTCTTTGGAGACATTGGGGTAATGTTGATGTTGATGTTTATACAAGTACATATATCAAAATGAATATATGAATACGTTTTCTTTTCACAAAAAATATATGAATATTTGAAGTAGCTTGAAATAACTAATATAATTACTCGTGCGATATACAATCAACCTGTGCGGATCACAAGTGATCAACTAGTATATATAAACTGCACTTAAGGCCTGAGCTGATGTAACATGGCCTCGAATGTGAGCTGTCAGCAATGACGGTAAACTCCTTTAGTATTAGCAATCTGTGTTTTCGTGTGAAGTGCAATAATTACTTATCATACCCATTACACCACATAAGATCATTTCAAAAACATCAATTAAGTAACTTCAAATTGCTCCATAACCACAGAGCACTTAATTCTTGTACTCCCTTGCGCAACACCTTCTTTTGCTAGTGCATCAGCTATAGAGTTTACCCCTCTTCTCTTATGCTGAAATATGTTTTTGTGAATACCTTCATTTTGGTTTTTTATCCCAATGTGCGACGAAAGGTACATAGCACCTAAGACCATGTATTTCTCATGACTCCACCAATAGCAGCATATCTGGGCTTCCCTTTGGCCAATCTATCAGCATTCCATTTGATCACATCATGATATCCGATCCACTGCACCATACTACATGGTTCCCTGTACTGAATCTAGCTCCTTACACCTTTAAGGTTTGTCATCAATATATCACTCTGATGCAAATATTGCATCTGTACATTCAGGCCAATAGACTCCAATGTGATTTGGTCAAGCTTGATTACATAAGCTCATGTTTTAGCTCCATCTAATTACATCTTGGGAGTTTTTAGAGCTTCACTTGTCATGCTACTCGGGAGAACTAGAGAGGGACCTTTACTAATCATCTAGAAGAGGTGTGTGAATGCTATATATCCCTCATTCATGAAGGCTTCAAGATGGAACAAGCCAAGATTAGTTTTCAAACACACACAACGGCAGTTTGGCTATCAAGATGGGCTCTGGCCTTCTTCTTTTACTTCTGACCTATTCTAGCCATCTTAAGTCATTAATATTAATTAATTGGCCTTGCAAAGCCTTGTAATATATTTCAGAGGTTCATTAATTAAATCTGCAGGGCTTATAGATAGCAAAGGGGAAGAGAATACACACTAGAGTTACTAGCAGCTCACTTAAACATATTCATGTTTTTAATGCTATTGTACTCTAGCTTATCAAAGCAGCCATGCACATGCATGAGCTTCAAGGACATCAAAGATTTTTCTTCAGCAATGAACTTCTCTCCTGGATGTTCAACAATGAGAGGGGCAGCCCCTAATTGCAAGTAAAGAGCAGCAGCAGCTTATGTGACAGCCATGGTGTAACAAAGTGTTGGAATCTTTGTCTTAGGCAACCAAGCAAGCAGCAGCTGTTGGCGCACGTTTGTAGCCTTAAACAAGGAGGAAAACAATAGCTTGTGAGGTGGAAATACTCCGGCAACAGCAGCAGCAAGGCCCCACATCTTTTCCAGACCAACCAGCAACTAGCAGTGCACCAGTACATCTCCTAGAAACACTAATAGCAGCAGCTCAGCTCTCCTACTAACTTTGTAGGCCGTTGTAGGCTGTCCAAGAACTTCATCCTAGTGGCTCCTAGCTGTCTTGAGCCACCCTAATCCCATTGGTTCAGCATCAACAAGCCAGAAGTGGAGAAAAGCTTTCTTTTGGAGTTTCCTTAACCTTAAGGAAACTTTGTATATAATATGTTTTGTTTTGTTTTTGTTTTGTTTTGTTTCAATCTTAATTAAGTTAGACTTTAGCTTAGACCTGCTATGTTTAAGTAATTAGGTAGCTATTTTATAAAGCTAATTAATTCCATGTTTTTTCTTTTTTGCCTTCAAATAACCTACGAGCACCCTTGTAAAAATCAGACTTGAAATGTGAAAATTAAATAGTTTGAGATTGCTTTCAACCTTTGGCATTCTGTATCAGTAGTTGTGGTACCTATTGTGGTGGCCGGAGATCATCCTTCTAGGTGGTGTAACTGTATCCTAGGTGGAGGTTCTCAACCATAGTGTTGCTCAAAGAAGACTGATGGTGTAACTGTATTCAATCCTCTAAAAACAACCAGCTCCTAAGCTTAAGTTGTGGTGAAATCTGTATCAACTTTAGTTAGGTTCATAATTCCTTATAAGTTCAAAACTGTTAAGTTTCAAATCACTTGAGTTACTTTTGTGTAGTTTGTTACCTTTGTTTTGAACTCAATTATGAGAGATTCAAATCTGTTGTGGCTTTATTAAACTTTTCCTCACTCAAATCATCATAAACAAGGGAAATACAGAGTAAGAGAGAGCCACAATCAAAGGGGTAGGCTGGACTGCATCACTCTAGGTATAAGGTAATTCTTCAGACCACCCTTTTATCCAGAACCCTGACCTGATCTTTATCAAATATAGTTTCTGCTCCCAATCTGGTTCCTTTAGTTCAAAAACCAACCTATTTCTCACATCCCACAAAGTTCATGTTACAACATAAACAAGCTTTCCAAAAATTATTGTCTGTGAAATCCTCCATGTATCAAAATGTCAACGCAATAATCCAAAATCCGAATTCCCTTCCACATGGACTATCCGGAAGAACTGTTATCATTCGCCTCATTTGAAACAACCCATCCGATATTTCCAAAACACTAAGCAATGAAAAAATGAGGGACAGATTCACACATATCATTGCAGAAGGTAGTATGTTTCATTTTATGACACTACTTCCAGCTTTAGCAAACTATCTCTTGTATTGAGCCGCTGTAACACTAAAAATCGTATGATGAGCTCCGATGTTGGAGATGCAACCCCTGCTCATACGTCTCTAGTGACACTGGTATACTCATGTGCTGTACACTTTCGTGAAGGATTTAACTGTAAAGTTCCCTTTACAAGTAAAACTCCATTGACGCTTATCTTCAGCCTCTTTCCCAATATTATATCTCAGCTATCCTGGATAAGCGAAGTAATAATGCTCGCTCCCAATCAAATAAAGTCCTCTGCCATGTCAAACTCCATTTCCATCCAAATCCGTCCTAAATATCCATATTTTCTACAACCTTTGATGCAAACAGGGTATTAAGCCACTCATCCATAAGTGTCAATATCTTTTTTGTTATTAGCTATCCTTCAAATTGGGAAAGGCACAAAATTGGATGAGAAATTCATTCGACAAAATCACTCAGAAAGTTTTCCCAACAATTATTTAACTGATCCTCCTCTAAGCAAATAGCAACAGCTAGCTTAACAATTTACAACTTTGTTCTGTTTTTGGAGAACTTCAACTACAATGAGACTCTCCAAAACAAAATTATTTCCCAGGAAGCCGAATGTCAATAAATCGACGTGAATATATATTGCGCTCCACCAAACCTACCTGCTCGACAACATTTGTTAAGGTAATGAAATTTTGTCTCAACTACCAATGCCATAAACATCATTAGCGCAAGATTTAGTTCTCGTATCTGATTTTAACAATGGGAGTAATTTATGTACTCAAATCGCTCCTGTATGCTACGCCTGAGGGATCAGATATAGTACTTTGAAAGTCCAAGTTCAACAAAATTAGTGGATAGCAGACATGAAACAGCTTTGAAGTCAACTCTGGTTTTCTAACGGTATACTATAGACATGTTGTCATTTTCTACAACAGGCAGCATATAGTTACAGATGAATGACCAAAAGCTATTACCATGCTTCCACCAACAGATACTGAAAACTGAAAGCATGATAATTTTCAGCTGTCCAAGATGTTTTGCTCCTCGTTAGTCAGCCTTTTGAGCAGTTGCTCTTGGTGCTTTGCAAACTCCATAAATAAATCCCTTAGCTTCGCAGCCTTGCTGTATTCTTCACTTCCTAACTGGACAACTTTCAATTCATTACCAGCTGAATGCTGCTTCTTGTTCTGTCAAGTACACGCTCAAAATAATATATCCATGTCAAAGCAGAGACATCAGTTAAACAAAAAAAAAAAAAAAAAAAAAAAAAAAAAAAACAAGGAAAAATGGACATCAAAAATCCCCGGTTTGGGGTATCTGACAATAATAATCTGTCTTATGCGTAACTTTGTGAATAATCCCAACTTCTAAGTTGTGTCACCACAATGGTCCCAGCTCTAACGAAGTTTAACCCCGTTAACAGTTTTTGAAACAATTTCATCACAAACATGAATTTTATCGAGTAGAACTCTAGTGAAACTGTCTATAAGTGTTAATGGAGTTAAACTTTGTTATCCCCGGGACCGTTGTGGTGACACAACTTTAAAGATGGGATTATTCACAGAATTATGCATAGGAGGATGATTATTGTTTGCCACCTTAAACTTGGGATTATTTATGTCCAATTTTCCAAAAAAAAAAAAAAAAAAAGTAGAGACTAATCGTTAGTGCAGTATCACATGAGATGCTGACCTTGTGTTCCGACTCCAAGCACCAAAACGACGTTCTCACCAACTCAGGTTCTGATGATTCAGACACAATCCATGGCCTGCTGGCAACAAATAGTTTAGAAAAACTCAGCAGTAACAGGGTCAAATGCGGGTGGAGATTGTGACTGCAGTATCAAAGTCCTCAAACACCCAAGTTCATGCAACATTCCCAAAATGCAATATTAGTAAAATTGAAGTGCTCATAAACTAGAACAGAAAACAAAGTTGATTTAACTAAAACCGAAAGAAAGAACTGTCACATCTTATATAATCAAAATCTATGGAGTATACTTGGGCAATGGACCGAGATGATGTTATCTACCTCCCCTTGGATGATATGATCAGCTGATCTGGCTTGGCCACAAAATTACACAACCTTTCAAGATCCTCAACCGAATTGACCACAAGCGCTCCCCTAGTATAAGGCTCCTTGGACAAACTCAAGAAAACAAAAGCATCAATTTCTAGAGAAGTCGCTTCTCGTACAAAGTCCACAATAATTGAAGCTGACACTTCCTTCTCTAAATTCTCTACAAGGATGAAATATTGAGCATCTTTATGTGCTACATTGGTCTCAACATGAGCTCTCTGTTCCAAATCTATGTAAGACACAACATCCACCAGGCGCTCCGTTGTAGTGGAGTATTCACAATTCTGTTCATCTCTTTGACTTGATGCCTTCTCTCCTATCAAATTGGTGTACGGACAATCTTTTTCTCTGTAAAACAGATCACGATGATCAGTTTGTCTCCTAGTAGTAAAGACACAACCTCCTCCGCCCAGATCTACATCTTCATTCCTTTCATGCCCAAAAACTCCTGTCTTTCAGAAAGAAGTGCACAGAATCAGCAGCAGTTGATATTAGGGTTTCGGGGAGAAGGAAGCAAAACAGGATATTGACTACATAGGAAATCTACAGAGACAACTGCAGAGTAGAACTCCAAACCTTCATCAGTCAACAACGCGCTGTCAATCTTCACTGCACTTTCTGATCTCTACAGAAATTGGAGGACACATCAATTTCCACTATATCACGAAGGCAGTAGGACAATCAAGTTCCACCACAGTTTGAATTACTAAAGCAGCAATAAGAACAACTACCTGAATTACACACAAAGGCTTGAATTTGGAGGAGGAAACTGGAGTTTCTTGATTATAAGTAACATCCTCAGCGAACAACTCAGAAGAAGGTGAAGTTATTCCATGCTTCCACTTTGCAATTTCCAAAAAGCAGGCAAGCCGAGGATCAATTTGTGCACGAGATTGGATAGGACAAAGGTCTTCAACACTAGCTGATACAAGTGTCCCAGCTTCAGGACCATGCAGCCAAGAAAGCACAAAGGAGCACATACACTTCTCTTCTCCGTTCACAGTTGTATGCTCTTCATGCTTCACCTAATTGAAGGCAAAGAAATCACAAATCAGATTAAGTTAAGGGTTGATCCCCAAAAAAAATTCTTTTCACAATCAAGTTCTACTCTAGATTAAGCAACTGGGTAACTGACATACAAGAGTTAAATAACCCAGCTTCAGCTCATGAAAGCTTGGCACCAAGCTAATGAGATATCTCAAGAGAGTCATCAAATTTCACATTACGGTTATTCGTAAAAGACTTTTCCGTACCTTACAAAATCTCATTAGAGCCAAGACATTTAGTTTAGGGAAAAATACATTTAATATACTAGTCACTATGTCTAAAAATGTATGTTTCATTTTCCATTTCGGAACACCTGAATATCTGTTGCTTAAATTCTCTTTCACCATTCTTCCGTCGAGGCCTTTTCTCAATATTAGTGGAACCTACAACTTAGATATTTACAATACTAGGTAATAATTGTAGTGATGAAGGCTTTCAGCTATATGTATCTAATGGCGCTCTGCAATCTGCATACATAGAAACTGACACATTAATCACATCTTTAGACACTATCTCACAATATCATATTCCAGCTTTAGTACTGCGATGACGATATAGGCACAAATGACTATATATAACTTACAGAACTATGGGAGGCATAACATCATAATAGTCAATGATGATCCAAACAAACACTTGTATATAAAATTTTGATACAACTGTAAATGAAATAGTTTGCATCATTTGGATGTCACAACTGAGCTTTCAATGACATATATAAAAGTTTTCCATTTAGGTTTCAAGAAAAATAGAATTTTAATATTACATCAATAGGGTGTATTAGAAGCATTTTCTAACTAGTTCGTGTTTATGCATTCAACAAATTTGAGATGTTTCATTTCAAAAATAAGTTATGGAAAAGCTAGAAGGCAACCAAATTCCCTCATAATGAAGCCGATCACCCAAAGCANGGAGTGTTCAACAGTTCAAGTACCACTCCATGTTTTTTATTGAACGCGGCTATTCCTTCATGTTCAAGTTCTATATCAAGGCCAAAGAAATACGAAATGAAGACATTCTTAACAATACAAAAACCAGGAAAAAGAAGAGAGGGTGCTGCCTGGCACTTGCTCTACCTAAAATGTTCATTTCCCACATGGAGCTGAATTCAAAAATCCTTACACTAGTTTTTTATTTCCCCGGTGCGAATCTTTATACCTTGTTTGATACAATAGAATAAACTAAGTAGTATTTGTTTGGCAACTATGATTTGAAATTTGGAGTTTGAGGTATAATTAAACCTGAATGACAAAGATAAACGTGGACTAGGACTTGACCTGAATTTATGATATTTCAAAAAGACTCAAATTTGGAGAATTTTAAATCACATCCCACCACCTTGAAAGTCATCTCTCCTTCAGTTCCTTACTCAATACTAAAACATTATCATACTAGGTGTAAAAGCAACAAACATAAATGAAGTATGAAACTTCAAATTTTATTTCCATCCACAATATAACTGAAAATAAAAATGCTAAATATTTAAGAAGCCTTCAAGTATAAAAATCATTGAATATAAGTGACTAAAAGGATATTAACGCCATATTTCGATGCAAGACAACAATGTATGTTCATCATTAGCCTAATGAAAACAATCTTCTTCCAATCACAAGGGCAATGGTGTTAGGTATATCAATATCTAAACCCTTTATACTGTTGTACTTCTTAGAATAGCCCCCCCTCCCCGCAACCAAATCCACAGGATAAACCCAGGGCTCAAACCCGGTGTTTCCTTGTTGGAACTCATGGGAGCACCAGTAAGCCTTGCTTGCTTCAGTATGCATTACCTAATACTTACTCCTACTTATACAACAGGGAACTAAACCATAGTTATAGTTATGATTCTGCAGAAACACACTAACAAAAAAAATTGCTCCATAGACAATCTTAATTTGACCACCAACATTGTCATTGATTTAACTAACGAGCCATATATGTTTTGTTTAAGAGAAAGTCATCTACCATTTCATAAATATTAACGGATAAAAGCAATCTTTTTGAAATGTCATTTATTTGGATAGATTCCAAATCCAAATCCACATTTATTAAACAAATCGTCAGATCAATTCCAAATGACAAAACTTATTTTGTGAACCCTCTCGTATAAAATTACACAATCTTCATCTGACCATTTTTATTGTAATTGATTTATCTAAACGAGCTATTGTTTGATTAAAGTGAAAGTCATCTACCATTTCATAAATGTTAATGCATATAAACAATAGTTAGTATGATTATGTGAAACCATCTAATATAAAATTAAGCAATCTTCATCATCTCACCATTTCCATTGTCAATTATTAAACAAATCGAGCCATTCAATTCAAGCATTTGTTTGATTTAAGAATAATCATCTAACATTTTATGGGAAATTTTTACAATGGCCACCCCTTGAATAAATATCATGCATCCAACTACTCTTAATCATGACCGTTTGGTTCCAACCGAACTGATAGCGTTTCTACGGCCACCGCAAATGGTGGCCGTGGAAGAAGTCCCAACATTTTATCTTATAGCAGAACAGAAATAATGAATTTCCATTTTCCAAAGACAAGGAAAGAGAGAGATGGTAACCGCTTCAACAATGGCGTCATAGAAGCGCTGATCATTTTCGGCGAAAACACGAAGAGCACAAACCCTCATACCCTGTTCCACCATCGAACAATCTGAAGCCTCAAGCTGCTTGCTGATCGGCCGAAACCGTAACCCAAATGCCAAAATCTCATCGAAGGTCTTCAAATCGCCGGCATTGTAAACCTCGTCAACATCGGAGGAGGATTCCCGGTACTTGACGATTAACGTCTCCCCTTGAAGAACCAAGTTGACGCTGTACCAAGCGTCGTCACCGGCGTTTCGAAACTCCGATACTGGTCCCACCGGCGGTGTATCTTTGGCTGTGGTGGATTTTTTGGGTCCCAATGTTCCTGTTTTTCGCTTCTTAATCGCCATTTTTGTGGGGAGAGAGAGAGAGTTTGGGGTAAGTAAGCAAAGGGCTGGTTCTGGGAAGGGAAGGGAGTGCTCTGTTCTGAGTAATGGCAGGTTTTTACAGTGGGATAGCCTATCCGCATTCACTATGAGTTGACGAGTAACATCTTTTCTTATGGGAATTTGAAATGGATGGAATAAGATTGATAAATTGGTGCACCAAATAAATGTAATTAGTTTCATATTTACTGGACTAAGGCTTTGTTTTATTCGTGTTATTTTTTGTTGATTTTTATTGTTTATTACTCCATCCGTTTCAATATAATGTTAATGGTTTGACTTGCATGGTCTTCAAGACAACACTTTGACCACACATAATTGCGATTATATAAATCCCAAAACTTATAAAAAGATAATAAATTGAAACTACTATTTAAGATGAATCCAAAAATTATACTTTTACTTTGTATATCATTATACTTTTTGGCAAATTAATGGTCAAAATTTGTAAACTTTGACTCAAAAAGTCAAACCATTAACATTAAATTGAAACGGAGGGAGTATTATTTTTATTGATTTTTGTTAATTTTACTTATTTTTGTTGGTTTTCGTTGATTTTTGTTGAGTCGTTAGATTCAGCAGAGAGCGATTTTGTTGATTTTTGTTGATTTTTGCTGAATTTTGTTGATTTTACTGATTTTTGTTGATGTTTACTGATTTTTGTTGATTTTTGCTGAAATCAACAAAAATAAATTGAAGAGAACAAAGCCTAGCTTGATAACTTACTCAATTTCTAGATGACAACTAATTCTGATATTGAAAAATATACTACACGCAATCAACTTTACTCGTGACAAGTAGAGCACCATCTATTCATTTGGTCGAGCAATATCAATTATAGTGCACCATTACTACAAAATTTGAAATTTGCATGGTGTCGATTACTATTGAAGAATTTACCATTTCCCAGCTCCGTCCTTACAAGCCCGATTCTATTCCTAAAAAGCGACTAGCAAATCCTCTTGTTGAGGATAACTCCTGTCGCATCGGAGAAAAAAATTGCTCTAAATTCTATATTTGTTATGAATAGAGAGTGAATTAGAGAGTAGGAGAAATTGAGTTAGGGTTTCTTATTCTTGTATATGACACATATATATAGTACAATGGAGGAGGTAGGGTTTGCTAACCCTAAACACAAGGAATGGGCCCATTACCCAAAGGCCTATTGTACATCCACATAAATATTTCATAACACTCCCCCTTGGATGTACATCACTAAAGAATATGCCTCGTTAAAACCTTATTAGGAAAAACCCAGTGGGATAAAAATCTAGTGAAGGAAAAAGAGTACAATATTCTTTAATACGCTTAAGATGCTGCCTCATTAAAAATCTCGACAGGAAACCCAGTGGGACAAAACTGTGGCTAAGGAAAAAAGAGTGCAGCGTGTATTATACTCCCCTGAAGATAATATCAGTTGAGGTGCTTGAGTCGACGCAAATAAATATTGTGGCCCATTTCTTAACAAGGAATGCTAGGTAAATAAATCTTCTAGATTTTCACTTGAGCGAATCTTCTCAACAAGTAGATCATCGTTCTTCAGAAAATCATAGGCGAATAGTCTTCCTTCGTTAACATGTGCTTCGTTCTTTCTTCTTTGAAGTTGTCCTCTCTTGAGATGATTATTTCATGTAGCTTACACTTCATATAATAGGACCATGGCACCTGCTTTCTTGAATATAAATCACAAA
>BSSO01007236.1:0-11149 GCA_030267885.1 Mesembryanthemum crystallinum | reverse complement strand
ATATGAGCTGTAAAACTCAATCAATATTTCATCCTTTCTTCCCAAGAAATTGGCTAAGGAAGGTTATTATCTCTAAGAGTTTTAATTCCATAAAACTCTCAAGGATAATAACCTACCTAGATTAAATCGTAATATAATCATTTGAAAAGATTCTTTCTGTAAAAAATAGATTTAATTAGATCCAAATAAGTATAAAATAATTCCAAAACAGATTTAATTAAAATCTCAAATCAACACGTTTTCCTCACAGGCTGGACGTAGAGAAACAGCATCAGTTCCACGAGTTGTTCCACAACCTGTTCCGCAGGGTATGGAACACGGGTTGTTCCATAGGTTGTTCCTCACAACATCGCAAGTATTACTTACTCTTTATATGAAGCCTACAATAAATACAATTGAATTTGCGGCATCTTGACTTCATGTCTCCATCTCATCCATCAATCTTCATTTTAAAGCTCCTTGCATAACAACATAAACCTCAAGGGAATATTAGTGATAAGTATCAATTGTGATCATCATCAAAACCATCAATGCACAACACACCGTGAACACGGTCTATGGATATTATTCTGGATGATGTTCTTCTATTCCCTCCGTCTCAAGAAGTTCTTTACGTTGGACTTTTCACGTTTTCCAATGCAACACTTGGACCATGAATAATTGTAATTTTATATAAATAAAAATTATAAAATGATGATATTATAAAAAAAAAAAAAAAAAAGTAGTTAATATGAATCTAATATAATTTTTTTATCTTTAACCTCGAAATGTCAAACGTAAAGAATTTTTTGAAACGGAGGGAGTATTTAATTTAGACTTTTCAACATGATGTATGGGACCTCGTTTTACAAATATAGAATATATGATACTTATATAAGATAGCCTTTAATTGATAGATGTGGTTGACCTTAGACATAAACTAAAAATTAGGCTAAAATGTTGAGTATAATATCGATTGAATGATAATTTAAAATATGTTTGTAAATTGTTGTGTGATATATAGGTAAGAACTTCAAAGGATACCCAGTCATAGGATACCAAAACCGGCTACAAGCATCAGGAACATGTCTTGACAGTCCTGAGGATTCGCTAGATACAGCATGCCCATGGGACCCACGTGTGCATGGCCTGTTCTTTCACCAAACCACTGTAACAATCGGAATGTCCAAAGTTAAAGACTTCATCCAAGATGTCAAAGACCTTGTCAAGAAAGCGCCCGAGTCCCTTTGTGGTACTGAGCAATACAATGGCATCCTGATGAGGTACGTGACGGCATCAACTGCTTACCTTGGACATGAGGAAGACGGGATGGACTTTGACTTCACCTATTATCGAAGCAAGGATCCCCTTGTCCCACGCCTCTACGAGGGCGTACTCGAGGAGATTGAACAAATGGCGGTGTTCAAGTACGGTGGGTTGCCACATTGGGGAAAGAACAGGAACTTGGCTTTTGAGGGAGTCATCAAAAAGTATAAGAATGGGGAAGAGTTCATAAAGGTTAAGGACAGATTTGATCCATTGGGNATCCATTGGGATTGTTCTCTAGTGAGTGGACTGACCAAGTACTTGGATTGAAACAAGGGTTGAGTATTGTGAAACAAGGATGTGCACTTGAAGGTCTATGCATTTGCTCTGAGGACAGTCATTGTGCTCCTAAACAGGGGTATTTTTGCAGACCAGGATTGATCTATAAGGATGCAAGGGTTTGCGCAACAGATAAGAGGTTGATTAATGAAAGCGAAAGTTCTCTTTTGAAGGAAATGTAAGAGTATTTTACTGTAATTTCTTTCCAGTGATTCCTTTCCAACAAAAAACGAGCCTATGAGCTTGTTGTGAAATAAAGCATGAGTTACATTCATGCATATCGTAAGTTTAATTTTCTTTTCACATGGATTAATATTCATGTGACACGTTTGTGAGCAAGTCGGAATATGGGTTGCGTGCAAATTTCTTTTGCTCCAACAATAAATAAATAAAGAACGCAAATTCTTGTGTACAACCGTCTAATCATTACACGACCGAATAAAATGGTGACTTTTCGCAATTTATGGGCTACTTTTAGCCATTTAAGGGATACTTTTTATATTTTATAGTAATTTTATAAAACTACCTTAAGTCATGAAATGTAGCCCCTAAGTAGATAAAAGTAACCACTAAATTGCAAAAAGTTATTCCTCGATTAGGTCGAGTTGTATAAAGTAGCCCCTAAACTACTAAAAATAACCCCTAAGTTACAAAAAGTCACCATTAAATTATGTCGTCTAACAGTTAAACGGTTGTACAAGAGAGTTACTCAATAAAGAAATCTTGCTATTGTCTTTTTTTTTTTTTGCTAAATAAATCTTAGGGAAATTCTACATGGTGCTCCTGTAATTTTCACTTTTCTATTTGCATGGAGGACAATGGTTTTTCAAATTATACATGATACCCTTCAATTTTTGCGAAACTTATGTGGTGCCCTCACGTGGACCATTTTGGTAAGAAAATGAAAAACTTCACTGACCAAACTCATCCTCTATTGCCCAACACATTTCCTTAACCCCAATAACTTACTACTGTCAGTTAAAACACATCGAAGTGCATGCTATACAAAGTTACGAAGATAATTATTTTAATCATAGAGGAATAAAAGAATGTTTGAAAATGAACAGTTTGGGACCTCGAAATAGTAGCAACGTGATTATCGGACATAATAAGAAAAGGTAGAACCCAAAAAAAAGGTTCAATTGAAAGAAAATAGTATTCACAAAGAATTTAAATAACGCTCACCATGTAGAACGTTTAAAACTATAGGGGCAACATGTAGAATTTTAGAAAACATTTTCCTCCGAATAGAAAAGTGAGAAACACAGGGTCACCATATAGAATTTTCCTAAATCTTATTATTGTCAATATAAAATAAGGAGGTTCAGTTTGTGACCTTGACTTTCTCCTATGCAAACTGTACGTCAGAAGTTCGAATCTCGCAATATGCTTACTTTTTCGTTTTTGTTTTTTTTCAAATGGCAAAGAAGCCGGGCCGAAGGCCATCTGATGTAGGTGAGATCACCACTCAAGATAAAGTAGAAACTCACAAGGAAATTCAAACACACACAAGCAAGCTCCTAAGTCTAATTCCAGTTCTAGCTCAATTTGAGGCTATTCAAGACACTCCTAATGGCTCCAAGGGGTGCACCACTATACAATGGTTTGCCTAGGCCCATCATGAACTCCCAAGAATAATCTAACGCCTTAGGTTTAATTTATTTCATGTCATTTTGTATTTTGTTTCAAAACAGCACAAACGCTAGTTTTAGTGTTTGTTGCTTTTATAGCTTGTTTTTGCTAACTTGCAGCTATACAACCAACCTTTACTCTTCATTAGCAACTCATGGAAGGTCCAAGAAGGAGTACACGTGCCTAGGGTGGTCATAAACCAGAAAATCCTCTTGAAAATGCACCCACATGGAGAGTACATAAATTCCAACACTAGAAGACAAACAATGAAGCTTCCTCTTTTACTATCTCTAGAGCTGGCTGTTATAGGGTTTATTGGCTGTAATTTAAATGCTTTTAACTTATATTTTATTGCCTTAAAACCCTAATGTACTAGATATTTGACCCCTCTATATAAGGGAGCATTAGGTTGTATCCAAAATCAGATTTTGGATGATATAAACATGTGAGACTGCTGTCTCTCTTTCTTTTAAAAATTCTCAAACCTTTTGTTGAACTTTGTGTTCTTGGTGGTTGAAAGGTGGTTCCTTTAACCTTTTAAACTTGTGGATTAGCTTAATCCTTGGTGTGTTTTGTAGATCCTTTATGGTTTATTGGTGGTGGGATCTTTTTATCATCAAAGTTACAATCTTTATTTGCTTCTAGTTGCTGCCCGGTTCCATTTCAATCACCATCGCTCCAAGGAGTGTCGGAGGGCCCATAAACTTATAACACATAATACCCCCTCAATCCTATAATTAAGGGTAATGAAACTTGAACCTCCAATCTTAACGTTAGGGGTGTGAGAGCTCTAATACTTGAGCTCCCATCTTTTTCTCTTTTGGTTCCTTTCTTGTTTGTTTGATTTCCCCTCTCCCTCCTTTATTGTTTTTTCGCTAAGTGGGGAAAACCATTTTCTTTTTGAAAATTGTTTTGCAGTCACCAATAAACCTAACAGCAAAAAATCAGGATTTCATTTTCCTAGAATTAATTTGGCTTCCATCCTACCAAACCGACCCAATGTTATACCTCTGCCACTTCTTAAGCCCCATATTAATTGTTAACTTTCAACAATTACATATCGGAACCAAAAAAATTGAGAAGCAATATTGCGATTCTTTTCCATTGAAATAGTAAAATCGTTTTATTAAAGGGAGCTAATACATGAACTAGAAGAGACTTGATTGTGTATCTTTTAAAATATATTTCGAGTATATCAAAGTCACATGAATTTTTTTTATAAATAGAGAAGCACGAAAAATTAGTGTTCTTTTTTCTTTTTTTGTGGTAATGAGTTATACTTCATTATGTTTTTTTTTTGAACTAAATACTTCACTATGTTTTGGTTAGGAAGGAGAAAGATGTGCACATAGAGAGATTTGTCCATACCTCTTAACTTATAGCCGTGGTGAATACCCTTAGGTAGTCTTGAGGTTATCAGTGCCTTTGAAGATAGGTACCTGTGGTGCACGTGGAGAATTTTTTTTGGGAGTATGTATGACATTGCATGCATTGGGTTACTCCTTTGGCATTGACTAATAAGTCACTGAAAATCTGAGTTTTGTTTAAAACCTTCTCTATGTGAGCTAGCTTAGCTTTGACAATTTTGACTTACTTCGCTCTTGCAAGGTGGGGTGCCTTTAAATTGATCGTATTTTGCTTCCATTGAATTTAAGCAAAGATTCAATCTTTAGAGTTGTTTGATGATTTGTTCGAGCATTGCATTAGTTGCCATGGTACCAGGCCACCAATCCTTGTGAGCGCTTGACTTAGGAAGGACACCAAGGCAAAGAAATTATTTTGATGAGAATATAATAGAGCCCCACTAACCCGTAATGTCCTAGAAGGATGAATGTATGCAACGAAGGGAGAATGCAATGAACACACATATGTACATGTTACGGCCTATGATTTTGAATAGAATGCAACTACATGTTGATGATCTAGAATGTGCTAGATGTATGTAAGGTTAATGCACAACATAAGGACTCTATGAAAATCTATGTGCAATGCAATCTTTAATGCCCTATATGTTCTAGCATGGAGCTCCTAAAATAAAATAGAATGCAATGTCATTTTTATTAATGGTTTTTTAGAGAAAAATGGAAAGAGAATATAAAATTACCCATCAACAAAATTGTCTTATTAGGAAACTTGTATAGGCACGTAATGCATTCATGTTAATGTTTTATTCCATTTTAGTTTTTGAGAAAGAAAATAAGACCCTTGACTTGAATTTGTTGTATTGTAAAGGCTTGTGGCTTGCATTTTTATTTTTGTTTCGTTTTACAAAGATCAAAGACTCTTGACAAGAAATACTACTCTTGACTTGCATCGTAGGGGGTGATCTATGGATATGACTTCCTTAGAAGAAAATAAAGACTCTAGACTCGATCATAAAGGTCCTTCCCAAAAGCACTAGCACGCACAAGATAGCACACAAAGCGCGTAAGAACAATATGTACAAAACAAGATCAAGCATTCGCCTGAATCATGTGACTTGAGTTACTTTAAGCATGGGTGTTAGTTCATGCAACGAGTCCTATGATATCGACACAGTTTGTTGTTCATGGGGTTCATGATCCAATGAGGTGGGTCGTTATTCAATATCATCGAGTGGACGAGAGAGAAAGGTTTGATCGTTGAATGTTCCATGTCCTTTAAGATTGACTGGATCTTGTCCATGACATAGCACAAACCCGGGGGTGAATGTTGGTAGACTTGTAAAGCCATCACTTAGTGCTAGTTGTGCATAAATGAATATTTGTGCATGCAATATTTGAAGCTGCCTATAACGGTTACTCATGGACCCCTAATATTAAGGGTTTCACCATTGGTGGAGGTAACAACTGACTCTTGCCACAGATTGGGTAATTGTGCAATGGGCTAGTTGGGTGTGGAACAGGCTGAACCAAACAAAACATAGCTTCATTAGGTGGATGACTATGCTTAATAAACTCAAAACCAAATAAATACTTTATGGAATTGGTGTTTGTGCTAATATAACCTGTCTTCATTGCGGTCTGGCTCCTGAAACTAATGATCATCTCTTTTTCGCATGTCAATTTAGGTCTCTGTATTGGCAAAAGGTGTGCACATGGTTACAAAATAGATGTGGGAAACAACAGCTTGGTGATATTGCTAAATGGGTTGGTAAAAGAGTTGTTGGATCAAAGTTGAAAAGGAAGGTGTATTATGTAGGGTTGGCAAACGCTGACCCGACACGATAACACGACACGAAACGGACACTAAATAAATGAGTTAAGGTTGAGATTTTCGACACGTTTAATTAAACGGATCAACACGACTTTACCCGTTTAATTAAACGGGTTAGGTTAGGGTTGAGATTTTCAACACGAAACCGATATGCTCTGACCCGTTTATTCAAATATGTATGAGATCTAATAAACTCATTTGTACACTATTTTTGTTAAAAATTGATGTGTGAATATACAATTTTCCTATTCTATGTACTCAATGCATAAGTAGTAACTCTAATCAATAAGTTTCAAACAGTAATAGTGTTATTTTATTGAATTCTTATTTATATTTTTTATTTTTACGAGTAAAAACTTTAGATAAATTGGCAAAATGTTTTAAGCGGGTCGATACGAGTTTGACACGATTATTAAACGGGTCGGGTTAGTGTCAAGCATTTCCGACACGATTATTAAACGGGTCGGGTTAGGGTTGAAGGTTTCCGACACTTTTAATATTCGACACGAACATGAACATGACACGACACGACACATTTGCCATCTCTAGTATTATGCAGCTATAGGAGCAACAGTTTATCAAATCTAGCATGCTATAAATGAAGCGATGCGGCATGACAAGTTAGAGGACCTAATAGCTTGTTTGCCGTTTTGAGGAATGATGTAATATAACACCCTAAGTCACACATTAGAAGAATGTGAGGATTATGAATGGTTTATAAGTGGTTCCACCCTTTAACTTAAACAACAAGGCCTCCCCTTTTGGGTTTAAGTGGCCCCTTCTATAGGCCCATATGGGGACTTGCCACCCTGCGACCTTGGGTTGAGCCTGTGGGCAAGGATATAACCCATGTCACCTGCCACCTAGAAGGGGTGGTTTCTGGGCCAAATGAGAGCCCAAGGCGACGAGGACGTTGCGTTATTAAGTAGGGGAGTTTGTAACACCCTAAGTCCAACATTGGAAGAATGTGAGGATTGTGAATGATTTATAAGTGGTTCCACCGTTCAACTTAAACAACAAGGCCTTCCCATTTTGGGCTTAAGCGGCCCCTTTTATAGGCTCATAGGGGGACTTCCCATCGTCGTGGGTTGTGTTGTTGCGGTAGTGGGGCTGGACTGTTACATTTAACCACTAGAGTTAGAGGATTAGCTTACTTTGAACTTAGTGACAAGGAGAAAAAGCTGGTTTGATATCGATTGTGCTAGGCGGGTATGCCCCTCTCAAATATGTGTTGTGTTTAATTTGAGCAATATAACTTCTTAGTACTTAACCAAAAAAAAAAAAGAGAAAATAAAAAGAGAAAAAGAACAAGTTTTGCATTCTACTAATCTATTATATAGATATAAAAGTGAATCATGACAATTCTGAACTTCACACATAACCATCCATGTCACCCATCCACATCATCCATAAGACACATGTGTTTGCCATGTCATCTTGCATTAACTCTATAATAATGTAGAGCTATTTCAATGACCCATTAAAGAGAATGAAAGAATGAATACAACCATTAAGTGTGAAGACAAGCAGTCATCCCTTTAAATAACCCTTGGAACCCAATCACTTTTTAAAAAAAAAAAAATAATAATAAAGGAAAAAAAAAAGAAAAGACAAGCTAAATCAATCTTCACATACACTCTTCTGACCACTACTTAGATAATGAGTTGAGCATTGATGAGATTAATTATCTTCTTGCGGCAAGTAATAATGGAAAAAGTCATCCATCTACGCCATTTTATAATTAGTGCAAGTTTAAATGTATTTCAATTTAATATCACATTAATATTACAATAAAGTTAAGCCATTTTAATAACACGAAAAAATAAATAAAAACATATACTAAGTTGGAAGACAAGTAGGCATTGCTATTTAATTATCCAAAGAATCCAATTTTATAAAGCAAAAAAAATTGGCAAGTTGTTCGTTGTGTTTGATTGTGTCTCGCTCGACTTTGATCACAAGAAAAATAAAAGAATAATCAATTTGGGAAAAAGAGGTCAAAACGGGTATTATAAAGATCCACACATTGAACAAGTTGAGAGGGATGTTATTAGCATGGTCCTTGGTAGAAGATTTAACAAAAGTAGAGCAATCAAATTCATCAATCAACTGGTCCATTTTCTTTCACATGTAATCAACCTCATCTGGGTTGTAGAACGTACAAGTCCACACTGAATAAAGAAACAAGATTGCTTGGTTTACATTAATGAAACTGAGTAGACTTATGAAATTACCATAAGACTTTTATTCGTTATGAAACAAAGCGATTGACAAAATGATTATGAGGAATTCTAAAAAAAAAAAAAAAAAAAAGAAAAAAAAGGGTATATGTGTATACATTTGGCTAATAGGAAATCGTGATGAATTGTCTCAAAAAGTCTTACAATATGCACAAATAATTGTTTCGAGTTTATTTTAGTAATGTTCACAATTTGGATTATCTGAATTTGGTAATCTTCATATACTTGATAAGTTTTTTTTATGTATATAACTAATCCCTTGCAACGCAAGAACTAACACAGAACTAGTGTGTCTAAATATTGCCAAAGTCAACTCTCAAAGCTAGTTCATTTACACTCCATTATTAATGATTGTTGACTTATTGTACCACAAAACATAATTATTAATGAAAGTGAAGAGAGTTTTAGGTTTCTACGCACGAAAATATACGATTTTTCTCCTTTTTTTTTTTTTGCCCTTATTGGGTTTTTCGCTATGGTGCCTCTGTATTTTCAAAATATTTCAAAAATGCTTGTTTTAAAATAAGGCTATGTTCTCTTCACCTTATTTTTCCTTAAATTCAGTTCAATTCAGTACAGTTCAGTTCAGTTCAGTGCAATTCATTTCACTTCAATCCAGTTCAGTTCATATTGGAACGTATCACTTAAATAACTTTTTAATCAGATATAATTTAACAATGATTTATGCGTCATTGGAGAGATTTCGATGAATACCTTCAAATGAGTTCAATATTGAACATGTTTTGACAAGTTATAAAGGATTAACGTTTAGATTGAAAAAATTAAATAAGTGCAGTTCAGTATAAATAAGTTCAGTTCAGTGTAAATCAGTTTAGTTCAGTTTAAATAATTTCAGTTCAATTTTTTCCAAGTGAGGAGAATACACCCTAAAATTTATCGTGGTGCCCTCAAACTATTAACTATCAGCTGATGGTGCCCATCTAACCTTAGAAATCAAATTGAAGTTTCATTAAGTGATGGCGTGGGTCACCCCTTTTCGCCAGACCCCCTCTCTACCCTTGCCCAGCCCAGCATCCCACCTTCTGCCAGCCCCTTGTCCTCTCCCTTCCCCCTGCAAATGAAAGTGACTACTTTTATCCCCTTTGAGTTTATCTCTCTTCCCCTACCCAGCCTGTCCCTCTAACTTTCTCTTTTCTCCCCCCTCATTTTCAACTAGCATAATGAAGTAGATTCACATTTTACTTAACAAATACTAAACAATTGGTCACTTGATGCACTTAAGTAATAGTTTGAGGGTAGCATGAGAATTTTTTTTTGAAAAAAAAAACAAGCATTTTTGAAATTTTGTGAAAACACAGAGGCACCATAGAGAAAAGAACCCTTTTTCATTTTTCTTTCCCCTACCTTTCCGTGTTTCCTTGTTTTTTTCGCAGTCAATGTTTCTATATTTTTGGTTATGCATTTCCATTTTCATTTTCAACATGGGAGACATTCATACAGGTCTCAGCTTAAGGCATCTGAAAAAAGGTTTATAAAAGCCGATGCTCAAAATATATACTTCCTTGTGAGACACCCATTATAATAAAATCTAGGAATATTTGCTTTGAATAATCTATAGCCTTCTTTTATCAAACTTTTCATGATGAATGAAACTGGCAACATTGGTTGAATTGATTATTCATATATTAACTAGGAAAATTTGATGTGAATAATCCGAAGTTTGGTCGATTAAACAAAAATAATTCCAAGATGGGAAAATTCATGCCAATAATCCAAAGTTTCATCCAATCTGACAATAATAGTCCCTCTCTTAACAGTGTTAGTCTTATGTTAAGAAATGGTGATGTGGCATTTAAAAATAAAAAGGAAACTAAAAAAACTTATAATTAAAGAAAAAAGAAAGAAAAACAGAGCAGTCCAGCACCCCCCATCACATTTTCTATCTCCTTCCCTCTCCCTGCACACCTCTGCAACCCCCATCTCCTCCCACCCCTATCCCCTCCACCAACAGCCCACTGCCCAGTAGTGCCATCTGTGATACCCCGATATATTAATTTCGAGTTTTATTATTTTCCTAAATTCAAGGGAATATTCTTAGTTAGTAATTCTGACTAAGATTTTCGTTGGTGGGTAATTTACTTAATGGTTAAGAGTTGTGTTGGGGGTAGGACTCCCCTAAAGTAAGAATTTGAGTTGAACTAGGAGTGGAGGAGGGAGGAGTATAAATATAATAACCCTAAACCCCACCCTCTCCGTCTCTAACAACATAAATCACGTTCGTCAGTGTTGGTAGAGAGAAGTCGCAAACCAAAGAAAGTCAGAGCATCTAAAGATTCAGTCTAAGGGGCTACAAGCAATTACGTGTGTTTCTTTAATCGCTTCTTCAAAGTAAGTACCTTATCTAGACTTCTTAGGCCAATTCATGTGTTATGTGTATGTGTGCGTATGGCCTAAGAAGGTGTTCTTGTGATTGTGGTTGTTATGGCACATGTGTATGATTAAGTGTTGGGTTGGATAATCGCTAAATCGTGTGACAA